>JAQIWQ010000873.1:0-13210 GCA_034695825.1 Folsomia inoculata
AACTTTTTCTGACCTTGCTTTCCTCATGGTCTGATTTGAACTGGCCTCCGCTGCATTTTGACACTTGCGAAGATTAAACGTTTGATTGATCATCACCCGTGTTTGATTTCACGAGTTTGACCTGAGAATAACACGAGTTTGTAAGTGGGATATTTTCGTACCCTGACCACGAGTTGAACTCGTGAATTTTCTATGATTTGACACCAGTTTGACACCAAACCCGAATTTAACCCTTAAGGAACCAAAACAACTCGTGTTAAACTCGTACTGTGCTGCTCGGGTAGTTTCTAATTTTGAAACAAATTCCGGGGGACCAACCTTCCCACTCATTGTGGTCCCATACACACTCCTTCCTACGAAAGGGTGTCAGTCGTCATGTTCATGCTTTAGTAAATCTGTACGACATGTAACCTATAAAGTAGATACCTCTTAAAACATTCTAGAAAAGATAATTATACCACCAACCAACCACCCCCACCCAAAAGAGAGAGAGATATTCCACCCAAACACCAAATGTCTCATCCTTATTCATTCTCATGCACATTTACATTATCTATACTTGCCTAATAAAATACTTTCATTTTCCAGGTATACGCTTTCCTCTGTGTGTTATCTCAATATCAAGAGTATGTCGCAGGAAGAGGTTCTGCAGCTTATGGATTCCCATGGGTAAGGCAGCTCAACCCATCTACATTCATATGTATTTCATAGATCAACATCAACTAAAGTATCCATAAAGCAGTTACTGCTATACTACTTGTCATTTCTCATGTAATCTTTATTCCTCCAAATATACATTACAACCAACTACAATTCATTTATCGGGATTTAAACTAACGCCTTGGGGAGGAGGTTGTTGATGGCGTTGGCTGGCGTTACTGCCGGATGCTCATCTGCCGGTTGTTACGTTGCCACCCGTCGCTGGTGCAGGGTTAAGATTCAGACCAGGAAGTGGGATCCAGAATCCTGGGGGAACTATTTTAAAGACAAAAAATTATTCCTAAACGGTATCCAGTCTACCACTAACAACATTCGTTACACATCCCAACACTTACAGAATTTGGACTGTGGTTTAACTTGATCAGTGGCCACGGCATCTTCCTCCTCCTCGATATTGACATTAGCTGCAACAAGTGTCCCCATAATGAGGGCAAGTAGGAGTACGGCTTTCACTAAAGTGTTCATGTTAGATAATGGATGGCTAATTGTTCCTGAACTGGATTGGGCTTGAGTGAATATACTGATGGATGTAGTTGAGTCTTGTATGATTGAAGGATTATGATTAATATTCGCAAAAGCAGCGACGTTTTATACCCCCAGACACAATAATTTGCAATTTCAATCCAATCCACCATCCGTTCCTTGTTTGCTTATCGGTTGATTTGACATAGGAAAACTATTGTATTAGAATATCTACCAGTTGGACAAATATACCAAAAAATAACTAAACCACATGACATACATGATAGACAAGCTGAATTCACATTGTCAATTGTGACTACGTGACCTTCCTGTACCGGTCGGTCACATATTTACGAATGGATGATCATGTACGTATTTTTTTATATTCCAGGAAGGTCAACCCAGCGTTCAATACCAAGTTGGGGGTGAAAGTGGTGGTGGAGGTCATAGTAGTGGTCAGGATGAATCTGAAAGTCATCACGATGGTCATTGTTCCAACCGCCACCGACCAAATTGGGGTAACGCATATTTCTCCACTGACGTTGGTGAAAAGTCTGATGTCTGGTGTCAAGATTTAGTTTTGGACAAATTGGACAACAATAGCTTAGAACTGAACACCACTACAACCACTACTATCGCCTCCACCGCCAACACTACCAGCACTACTACTGGGGACAGTAGTAGTTGTGGTTGTGACGGATGGGGACAACGACGCTATAAAAATTCCAGAAAACATTCAAACGCAAATTCTGTTAGGTTTGACATTGAAGAGATATCTACAAACTCAGAACAGTCGGGAAACAATCTGGGTCAGTAAATCATTACATATGTCATCATGGGGTCATTCATTGTGGCGTTAGACCTTGTTTTTGTCTTCTTACAGGGCGATGATCTAATCTACATCAGTCTCCAAAAAGTGGACAAATCTTTTTTTAATCTCATTTTAAATTATGTGATTTCTAATATAAATATAGTACCTATTCTATCCTCCATTAGTTAATGAATGACTATAATAAATAATAGTTGGATAAATATTCATACAAATCTATCAACCTCTCTTAATTGAAGTCATAATTGAAAATAAAGAAGATGAGATATTTTCAAAAAGGTGGCTGACCCTTTCGGTGTCAGTTCAGTGACCTGACTTTGACCCCTTTCATTAGAAAGTGGGGTTGATGTCACCTTTCTGACCAAGGAATTTATGGTCCCATTAGAGACACTGAATGATGAACCTTTTACACCGCTAATAAGGTATATATTACATTCACAATATGATGCTAAACATTTATTTACTTCAAACTTATATGAATTCATTTGTCCGTTTTCATTATTACAGGGAGGCATTGGGTTCCTGGGCATTCTTATCTTGGAATTTCTAGTTGGAATGGAGACCTTTGTGAGTGGAAATGAAAAGAAGCATTGCGAAAAATGAATGAATCAAATGAACTTTGTACTTCCAAAGTAGGAATGTCTCCGCTGGCTCTGATTAAGAAGGTGTGTAAAAATGACACGTCGCCATTCATCAAATTACATTATGATGACGCATATGTATTCTGAATTAGATTTTGGTCCTACTGATCCAACTGATGGGTTATCATTGCAGATTCATCGGCATATGCGGTGTTTGAAGACGCTGAGAAAAAGCTGGTTAGAATGTTTGACGCTGTCTCCCACTTGGAGCCCCAACTCAAACAACGCTTTGTCCAGTCAGAAAAATTGCGAAAAACGTAAAATTATTTCCCAAGTAATTCCTTCTTTATTATTTGCTAAATGACTACTGTTTGGTCTCTACACAATTGTATATTTTCAGAACCCCAAGACCACCAACCAAAATGTTTTTACTACTGCGTATTATCTCCCCTATTCCTGGTGCCTGGGTGTTCAAAGAACATTTAGTTTTCGAAATTCTCTAAAGTAAATACGTTTCCTAAAACCAAAATTTGTTGCATTACATTGATTAACTACATCATTTATATATTTTTTCCTTGTCCTTATAGCTGATGGCCATTAATAAGCATTCATAAATAATTAATATTCTTCCCTTAACAGAGTCTTGCTTATCTCAAGGAAATGTAACTATACAATCTATAATGTAATCAAACGTTTTCTGAAAGTAGGTTACAGTAGTCGAAATGGTCACAAAGTAAAAATGCCCCACATAAATTCTAAGTATAGCACAAGAAGTCATAACTCGTCTCAAATTCTTATGTCTAGTTTGACTCCAAGAGTTTAGAAAACTTGTTGCAATATCAAACATTTCCGCAGATATTTGCAACATTCCATATCCACAAGATCCGCAAACAATCACACCAAAAGGATAGGTCATTATGGCAGGAAACTCTTCAATAAACTTGTGATTCATTGAACGAATCAGGACGTAGCCACAAGACACTACGGTAGCAATGTTTATGATCTAAATTATCAATAATACATCAATAATATGCTAATAAAAGACGACTAATCTCCTTCTTCTTACCTTCATGATTGGAAAAGCCATGGGAGATATGCAATCATTCAAGAGTCCAGTAAGTACTTGAAGTGATCGGTAAAGTTCTATCGCTTTACTTGAACTTCGCAATTCATCAACCGTATATCCCGTTTCATTGTTTTGACTAGAAAAATCACACAAAATATGCATTTTTTTGGTAAATGAACTTGGATTCACCATACTGAGCTTCCATTAGCCAAAATTCAACGCTATTCCCATGAGAGACTGCTATCCAAGCTAGGAGGCAGAATACACCCACAGTTTGTCCGGCCATTACCCATTCCTGTATAATGAAAACACATGGACAATGCCACTTTATTCTTTGGTAGTAAAAACGTCTTTGTGATGTTGTTTGACCTACCTGAAATACACCCGGAATAAGCCACCACCAAGGTGTTTGTGGGGTGTATATATAACTCGTTAGATACCAAGGCTGATAAGGCATAAAAGCGTAGAGGGTACAAGAAAGGCATAGTTGGATAAAATTCGCAGGCACTGCACACTTTAATATTGCTTGACCATGATCCCCCAGCCCTTCCAAATGCAGTACGTATCGACCTAATTTATACCAAAAAGGGCATAAAAATAATACTGCCACTAGTTGGTGACATACCCACAGATTTCTCATTAAACGCCAACAACGAGTTGATGTAGATTCGAAACTTGTCCCGATAAAGGTGCATGCACATATTTAAAGAAATTGAGTAAAGATACCAAAAAACACAAAAAGAGTTCATGAAAACAGGCCGATAACTTCCATTATCCAATTGCACCCTTGCAAAAAAAGAGTAAAACTGATAACCAAGAAGTAAAGTGTTTTGTATGGCAAAACAGAACCAAATTATCATCCAAATTTGATGATTCCTCTTATTCCAGCGAAGTACACGCCTTGTTTTAGCATCCCAACGCCATGGTAGAGCCCAAACAAGGGCACCAACGATACAAATTTGACGTAAACGATTTATCGAGTTTTGGCTAAGGAGACAAGGACGATCTGCCTTGGAACTTCCGGGATCACCCGCTAAAAAATTACACGCCAAGGCTATTTAAAGTGAAAGTCAAGGTCAAGGTCAAACTCAAGGGTTAATCATACGTACCTGGTGGATACACACTAGAACCCGCAGTTCTGCCCCTTATGAAACCCCAACCACCCTCCAAATCAGTAGGTGATGTCGGATGATCTTCAGACGTCAGCCATGATTTTCTGGTAGCGCGAATTTGTGCGCTGGAAGATAAGCGCAGTTCCTCCTCCTTCTCCTCCACTATCCATGAGGATCCTCCATCATGACCCCCCTTGTATAAATCACGTATGTCGAAACTGTCCCCATTTGCATCATAACCAATGGCCCCAATCCCCGTCACCTTTGCAAGATTACGTCGTCGTCTTTTTTTAAGCGACCCTGCCGCCTGCATTGTGATGTGGTGGGTACTCCTCTCGATCGACACTGCAGAAAATCGAGAGTGACCCATACCCCTGGGCAGGAAGAAAATATACCCTTCCAGGCCATTCAATAATGCAATCCATCCATCTAATTGACATAAACTTGACCTTGTAAATAAAGCGTCCATAATCCTCCTCCCACGTTGAATATGGTATGTTCGTTGCACAACATTAATCAGTACTACCCTGCATGATTAATCATGTTTTTTTGTCATATGATAAGTATGAAAATGAGCTTCTTGAATGTCACATATCGCAAATTATTGAAACACTTGCATGGTTCTCATGATTTTGCATGCGTGGAGCAATCTACATGCGAGGATTGGATTGGATTGGTAATCATCATAATGTTATCTTATTCAGTGGGCATTTAAAAGTGATAACAGCATTTCCTGTCTGTCTGCACATATTTACAACCACACGGGAAGAATTTAATTACCTTATTTAGGTCACAAACACCAATCAATGCATCAATTGACAATTAATTACATTTACAATTTATACAAGTACATGCTCTTGAATGAAGACAACAACGGAATAAATGAGTTGATTGAGTAGTCTACTAGTCCAGTCTAGTCTAGTCTAGTCACCATGTAATGTGTCACTGGGTCACTATCACAATGGTCACTCTCTGCTCAATCAATACCCTTTCGAGGTAGCCTCCACAATGCGCTCCTGGTAATGGTCAAAGGCGATAAGTGTTGGTTTAGTGGCCAATTCCTCCTTCCCTTTTCGGATGGGTACAATAGGCGATACGGGCTCAGTACCATCCGGGTTGACAAAATAAATGAAGCTTTGTCGTGGCTTGTGTGCTACTCCATCCTTCAACTCTGGGATACGGACACGGTGCAGCTATAAATTTCAGGCATTTCAACATTGTTGAGGAAACAATGAATGAATTATGGCGACACTTACAGCTGCATGGAAAATTCCACCCGACCATAGCTCCATCAATTGTCCTGAATTCAGGATGATAGCATCCTGGATGGGTGTAGCCTGCACCCATTCTCCCAACACGTTTTGTACCTGAAAGACGTGAATAAATATGAAGAATACACATTTTAATACCTCCTGACTAACCCAACCCACCTCTAAACCACCCACCGCATCCTGAAACAACAAAGTGATCGATCCCCAATCCGAATGTTCCCCACACCTTATAGCATTCGGTGGTATCTTCATATTAGGGTCCAACGTATTGTAAAACATTGACCTCATCTGTGTCTGACAACGTATCGAAAGATCTCCCAAATTTCTATGGCGTCTTACAAAAAAATCATCATCCTCCAGCCCCAAATATTTTGCATATAGCTTGAAAAGCTTTTTCGACACGTTATCCAACTCTGGTCTCAAATTCTCAAAAGCATCCACAAAGCCCTTAACGTTGTCATCGTCTGGGCAGGCGTCTCTCCCCTTATTCGGCCCCCACCATCCCCACATGTCCCAAATTTCGCGCAATTCGGTCGAATTCTTCGCAGCCTCATTAAGTAGCTCATCCCCTGGTTCAGTATAGCCATGAAAATTCTCGGGGGGATTCACCTTTTTGTATTTACTCTTTACAGAGGGTGGTAGTTTAAAAAAATCACGACTCACAGAGTAAACATTTTCAACTTTGCTCATATCTATACCATGGTTCTTTAGGTAGGCGAAACCAATACCGCTCATAGCGTCACCCAACTGGGACACTACCTTCTCGTAGGCAGACTCAGTAATTGAAGAGTATGGACCAAGAATAGGGGCCAAGTCTACGACAGGAATCCAATGGGGTATGGAGTTTGCCATTTTTTCTCAATTTTCCTCAATAATGAAAATTCCTACAAACAAACGTACCGATACGAGCAGAACTCAAAACGGTATTAATGCAAATTATTACTGGAGAGACCAAACCAGTCCAGTGAATGTCAACTAGCTCGGTGACTATAGACTTGATTCCAAAATGATAAGATGAGCTATCCCGACAACCTTCTTGTCGTTTTTATATTAACACGTGAATTGGCACAACCCAACAACCTTCACCTTCAAATGGGATTGCGTGATGGAAAAATTGAAATGTCAAAATGCGCAGTTTATTTCAAGTCAAAAATCTCACAAATTAAGACAACAATTAAGACTATAATTAAGACAAGATGCAAAGACAGTATGCAAAAATGAAGCCATAAAATGCACTCTCGTCCAGTCATCATGACTCTAATCACAACCCTTCACCTCTTTACGTACTTTACATAACGAGTTTATTTTTTACGAACAACATTGTTTACGTTATCGCTATGTATAATAATCTGGTTCATTTTTAATTTCTGGAGGAAAATCAGAGAGAAAATGCGATAATTAAAAACTTAAAAAAGGAATTTGCATGCTGTATGCTAACAAAAAAGGATACATTCTTTCTGTTTTATATACTTTCCCATCCATCCCTATACATGATTGATTATACATAAATACAATTAAGTAATCAATTAATAGCCACCACCACCACCTCAATACATAGTTTGCCTTTAACTTAATACGCAATTAAGGCGAAACCTTTAATTAACTTGGCGTTGTATTCGTAGTCGCATTGACCTGCTGAGGTTTCGAAGGGGCTCTCCAAATGAGAAGATGATTAGTCGAATCTTCCCTCCCGGAGAGGTCACCACCACTACCCCCACTACCACCACCACCGCCACCATCTTTATCAATACTCGCCGAGGTCACTGTAGCAAATGTGGTAGCACTACCCCCACTGCCACCACCACCACCACTACCACACGATCCTAAACCACCTGGCCGAAATTCTTCAAATCCATCCCCACCCGAGATGACGACACAGGAATCACGAGACGTCGTCTGAGTTAGGAAACGTACTTGACCCGTGTGACCCTGAGGAAGTGGGGTACATTTACGGGTTGGACCAGGACCAGAAATGCAACACAGTGTAAGAATAACACCAGCACTAGTTCCAATCCAGAGGGTGTGGTCTGGGGAGACAAGGAGGGCTGTGATACGTAAACAAGCACTTTTGTGTTGGCGAATTATGTCGTCACAACCTGAAATTATCAAATTATTCATTCTTCATTAGCAAAAAGTGAATTAAAAACAGGTGATGCAGGTATAGTTTCTCATTTACTACCGGAAAGTATTTTAGAGACTTCAGGCCCAACATCCATATGGAACAAAATTTCAAAAGAGGTATTCGAGTAGCATTTTACAACAGAGGAGGCTTGCGCAACCCACACGGAATCGTCGGTGGCTGCCAAAACACAAACACCAGGTACGGGTAGCGTTTGAACAAGCTCCAACATCCCACTGGGGTCACTAGAATAAACTTTGACCTGCGACCCTGATACGCACCAAAGGCTAGCGGTGGTTGTTATCATCCGGGTTACTGGATTAATTCCCGAACCGATTGTTATCCACACGGGTTCTACAAGCCACCCTTTCCCTTCTGAATATGTACAACACCCATTGTCATCATCATCATCATCATATTTGCTTGCAGGCACATATGAATTGTCGGCTTACGTGCATTACGGGAATACATGGCTACATCACCGTTCCCAAGAGATACAAATACTCGAGAGTCATAATACCTGTATAACAACATGCAACCTGTTGACAATGATATAACGACATTACTTTCATTTGTAATACTTACGCCATGCAATTTAGTGGTGCCTTGTGCTGAACCTTGTGCTTGCTTTTTTTAACACGGACACTATCAGAACAGTCATATATTTGAAGGCTGTAAGTAACAGAACAAACTGACATTGAATGCAGGCCATGTTCATATGGGGAATTTATCCATATCATCACGTAATCCCTTACGTTGCATCCTCAGTCCCCAGCCACACACTCCAATGTTCCGTACTCTTATACGCTCCTCTGCTTTTATGACCATCATCCTCACTCTCATACCCATGTGGGGTGGACGGAGCCTCATGATGACAGTGACCCAGAGGTGGCACAGAGAGGATGCACGTAATCCGACTGCAACAATTAATCAAGACCATAATGCATGTACTAATTCATTCATACTAAGTTCACCTCACCCAACGCACCTGTTACAAACCCCATTACAAGACGTGATGGCTGGTTCTGGATGCAACGTCAGTATGCAAACCTGCCCCACATATCCATCACTATTCGCCACCCAGACATCCACCCTCTGGCTACTATGTAACCACACTGGCGCCGCACAAGAGAGCTGTAACCCTGCCCTTGTTTTACGAATAGGCAGCGCTTGTACAAACGTCATTAAAGGCAGCCGACCAAACCCATAGCGGATAAACTTGCCAACCGTATCCTGAAAGGAATCCAGCCATGCATTCTTCTTTTCCACCGAACCAAAAAGGATACGAAGCATCTCTCCTGACGAATTCTCTGATGTCCCTCCTACCACCTCTTTTATCTCCAGCTCAACAGCATCCGCATTATTATCGCAGGGATGCCGCAGTCCCGCCGTCAGTAGGGCCAACTGCTCATCCAACGCTAAATGAGGACACTTGAGCAAAGCTGCCAAATCAATCATTTTATGTAACGTTTTAAGATCATCTAAATCTTCCGTTGCGCCACGATCTTCGCCCTTATCATCAGACGATGCCGTATGTACGTCCATCAACCCAACTTTGAGGAGTAGCTTGAATTTACACCCTTCAAGATTTGTTGCATGACCACCATGACCCGAACCGGAAGGCTGGAATTGATTCGACGACGTTTTTCGCATTGTAGTTTTCCTTTTTATGGACGCAATCACGATAGAATCGGCAAATAAAAATAGGGCACGCTCCTTCCGGACGTTTGCAGGAGTTGCAATTGTGACCACAGTCACACTAACGAGATGACCTAGCCCAGCTGCCCATCCTTCAATTTCTATCTCACGGTTATCATTAGGATCCACGGAGGCACAATCAATGTGGACGGCAAACTTTTTTATCTTTTCAAGTACTAGCATTAAACGAGAATGATCGTCATGGGTGGGTTCAGTGTGTTTTAGTAGCTCCTGCATTTATATAAGACATATCATTAACATTTATGAATTGAATGGATAAGCCAAAGGTCAAAAATCACGCCACTCACCTTGACTAAAAGTTCATATCGTGGGATGCGTTGAATCGGCATAATCAATAACGAATCGATTGACAATTTCCCTTTGTGTTGTCGGGAATTTGTCTCCAAGAAACGTGCTAGTTGGGGTTTCGAAGCCACTGCCATTTTTAACGACCCTTTAGCATTCTTCCAGTTGTTCACAAAGAGGGAATAACATTCTAGAAGCGAATTTTGACGAAACTGCAACCATTCGCCATGTCACCAATGTTAAAGTAACATAACTCTGGCCACAAAAAACACTCACCGTCTCTAACAGCACATCCCCAACGGATTGCGTATCGTCAATCACACGACGCTGAAGGGCTTCTAAAATGCGCTCATGATGCCACAGAATGGCCGGAATCTATCAAAATCGATATCTTCACATGCACCTCCACTCATATTACGTATGTCAGCATATTCACTACACTTACTTGGAAAAATATTTCGTCCACAAGACCCGTTTCAATAAAATCAGACGTTTTCAGTGGCTCCATATATTTCTACAGACAAGATAAACATAATTAATACTCATATAAGTAATAAAACACCTACACAATGCTTTTAGAAAGTGATTTCCACCCACCTGTACAAGAATCCGTAATGAATCCACATACGATCGTTCAGTTTCTACCAACTCTGCCAAAACATGACCCCTAGGACTAGCATCCTGCAAGTGACCACACAATAACATGTATTAGTACTTATTTACTGTCATCCAATCCACCCACATACCCACCCATATCATTTACACTACTAAGTAGGTACTATACCAATAGACGCTCTGCAAATACCACGCGTCACCTAAAGACGACATTCCTGAACGTGCAAATGCTGGTGAATTGAACTAATAAAACAAAACCCAACAAAACCAATGGATTGGTTTGGCAGTGCATGGTGAAAGTCCATCACCAATCACCATTTCCTGGTCCAAACTACTTTCTACGTAAAACTCAAAAACTACGCACAGTGAAAGTGAAGTATGTTAAAATCTTTAAATTCTTCCAACCTTCACCACAGCCGTAACCGTAACCGTTCCGTCCTTCACATTCAATCTTTATTCGAGTGACTTCAGTATATAACATGTAAACATATTGATCTCAATACTAGGTCACATTTTAAGTAATAATTAATAATACCTTTTCCTTTTCGCCATTATGGTTCCCGTTGTTTAAAGTTTGTTCCGCCACCTTCTCCTCCTGCTTTACCTCTTCATTGCGACAACAACCACTACCACCACCACCACTTTGACTCGTCATCCTAACCGTGACCTATGACTTGACCTGACTAAATTGAACTAGACCTTTTCACTGATCCCTTACTTAGCCTAACGCCTACTATTACAATACGAATATACACCGGACACGTGGGAGCGACCAACAAAGCACTGGGACTGACTTGACTACCTACTATAACGATGACATGAGGATGACCTGCACCTGACATGACATGACATGACAAGGCAAACTCTGATTCTGATCTGGATGGAGGGATGCACTACAAAAGTTCCATCTAATTCTTGGAACCATTCCAATAAAAATTTAGCCCATGTTGGAATAGATGACGATGTTCCATTCCAAGGATGAGATAGAGCCATGCATGTAGTATTGAGCAATAGGAGCATGCAGGGTACTAAACACCAAACACGCCACCGGAAACTGAGGCGTCTCCTCTAGAAGAACCTGTTGAGTTCCAACAAAAGCGCTTGATTGTTGCTCTCCAATGTCCTCCAATTCTCCACCTTCTACCACTACGACACACCCGGTGAGACCCGACGAAGGATACGGGACGGGATAATACGGAACGGAAAGAAAACCCGGAGCCGGGCATCTGCTTTATCTCACTAAATCAGTCAGATTCAACCTTACAACTTGAGACAACTTAACATTCGACATCAAGTCACGCCACGCAAGCCATATGTACAGGTTCAATGTTCAAGGTTCACGTGTGTGTACTTAAATGCGAGGTACACAATATCTAAATATCTATTTTCTGCATCCCCTCCCCTATGTCCCCCTGTCCAAGAATGACCATAATTCGTGAACTGCAGAAAGTGATGAGCCCAAACCCACCCACAATACAATCACAGCCACACCAACAATGTTTAGTTTACTGAATGCCTTAATTACCAAGGGACGCCGTTGGTTATTCGTGTTGAGGTTTGTCGTCTTATTCGGCTCTGTTGATATCGGATTAGACCCAAGTTGCGAAGGACTGGATGCTGTTCTTTGGTGAAACACTCCCAAACCTTCAGCAACTGTAACAAAATATACACATTTCTTTATAAACAAAGTTTTAGAAATAAATCTCTTTAACACCACCACTTTCATTACATTTATGATGGCTGCATTCATTGCATATTTTTAAATGCCAACCAAAAATGCAGTAAATTCGCATTCAAACTCCTCTCATTCATGCAAAACTTGTGAATATTTCATTCATTCATATCAGTGTTTACCTAAACGTAGGAAACGATTCATATTATGCCACGTTTTGCAAGAATGACGGACATGACCATGCAACTTCCAAGTAAGCATTTGTACTGTGACCTTGACCTTGACCTTGATACTGACATTGACATACCTACCTGGTGTAGTTGTATGATAACTGCCAGTGCTGCTACTAACAGGGATATTTGCACTCTTCCTTGTTCTAAGATTCTGATGCTTATTGTTAGCCGATGCTCGATTGCTTCCTCCTACTTCAACACTTGCACTAACTCCACCCCCACCACTATCACCACTATCACCACCACCCCTTTCCCCCAACCATCCAGACATCCTTAGTTCATGAAGGGAATTGCCCAATTTCGGTGAAGTACCTAATAGTGGTGCCGAATCACAACTGCCACTACTATTCGGTGGTGGGGAGGAAGAACGCGACTCTCTGCAAAAGTCCAAACTATCCAAATTCTCACGATTCAGTGATTTCCTACCACCCACACGGTTCATCTCTGCTTCCAACATTTCACCATAGGGACCCCTTAACGGGCGTTTGTAAAACCGACGTGGCGAACTCCCACTTGAACTCCCCAT
>JAQIWQ010000874.1:0-13201 GCA_034695825.1 Folsomia inoculata
ACGTTAACGCCAAAATAAATAAAACCTAGACTTACAACATCATGTAAATTACTAGATTCAAGTCCCAGTAGAAAATTGTCCGGTTTAATGTCCTGATGTAGGAAGCCCCCATTATGCACCCCTTCGATCAAAGTGATCATTTAACATCTTAACAAATGGATTTAAAAAAATGGGTACGATCTTTTCAAAATTCAAATCAGAAACTGCCATAGGCAGAATCCAGAGCAGGGCTCATTCTGATCCGATATTATTCATCAATAGAATAGAACTTTGGAATGTCAATGGCCCAAAAAAAGTATACCGATTACAGTACATGTTGAAATATGTGCGTAATAAACCATTTTTACATTTTTGTTACTATGATGAATCAAAACATATAAGCATATTTTCAGGAATAATTAGTTTGCTAAAATCCCAATCGTAGTAAATAAAATTAAGCAGTAACTACGTATCATGCTCTTAATTTCCTAAATTCAGATTTTTGCAGAATTATAGTCTAATCATCATGTAGGACAAAAGAAATGAGTTTCGTTATTTGTATATTAGTTCAATATTATTACGCTTAGTTTATTTCTCAGAAACCGAAATATATCAAAACGATTAGTTTTGCGATGTTGATTTTGCCTTCTATTAATTTTAATATACAGAAACTGTGGACAAATCCTCCCAATCGGTTCAAGATATTTTGTCTCTCTCTGCCTCAAACCATACGAATCCGGGATACCTGGCTGGTGAAAGGTCTCTTTCCTTGCAATCACTTCACAGTGCATTTCCATCAAACTGCGGCTGGTTAAAAAATCTGAACAAAGTTAAAGCAGTGATCTGGTGCTCATTTTACAAGTTGGTACATATAAGCCTTCTCCCCTTTATTAATGATATTCCTCCAGCCTCCGCCAGATACCGTACGCGGTACTGCTTTTAAGAAGTACTTTGTCCTGGGGACCACTTTTCATTAATGCAGCTTGTTTTTAATTTTCCGTCAAATATCGCAAAGACATGTTACTGAATCAAACTATGCTGTGCAAACTATCCTACGTTTTAATGCGACGTCTCATATGATAGATAATCCAAATCCAAACCAAATAAGTACTCGAAACGCGAATCCGCAATCACATATTGACGGACTGGACAGGTTGATTTTTTTACTATTCATGTGAAAAATATTTGCATTGCACACAATTCATGCGTTGAATTCAAGATGCTTAAATTGAACATTTTGCGAATTACTTTCTGCTTTTAAGACATTGATACTAATGAAAATAGTAATGCAGATGCAGACGCATTACCTGTCAATTAATGATATATAGTGCGGTAGTTAAAATATGCAAACACAACAGTTCGTCAGCATCTAAAATAGATGAGATTTTATGGATCGGAGCCTCAGAGTCTTGGCAGTCAAGAGGTATCCATCCAATGATTGAGTTAGTTACGACCTTTCTGACTGATACGACTTGGCATACTAGTACTACTAACAGAGCACGCGATGAAATTTATTACTACTGCGAGGAAAATTGCAGTAGCTCAATTTACAAAATATTCATTGAGGTGTGAAGAAGTAGGCAAAAACCAATTCGCAATAACAATTCAGTAGTAAACAGTTATTGCTCTACTATTACAGCAAACAGATTTTACACTCGCCAGCAATGTAAGTTATACATAGGCATGCTAAATATATTGGCAACTTCTTAAACTTAATATCCATCCCCCATGCAGTCTCATAATTACCAACTTGCTGCCAAAGAAAATTATTTTGGTAAAATAATGACATGCTTCCTTCAGGCCAATACGCCAATCTACATGTTTCCTTCATCCGGGAGAAATCCGGACATTTTCGGGAAATGTTTACCAGTTTACACCGGGAACTTGATTCCATCTCTTCATGTAATTTTTTAGACGTTCGAAATCATAATTTTAATATTTTCCAAATATTCTCTTCAACCGTAAAACTACGTCTGCATTTAAATAAGGTATGTTTTTTTATATTAGTTTTCTTTTCCATACATATACGAGTAGGTATTTAGTTTAAACCATGTAGGTATACAAGTAGCATGGTTTATACAACATTTTTAACTGCGAAAGATCGTGCTCTCACTATTCCAGTTCATTGTTCTCTTCCGTCTTAAACTTCACACTCTACATGACAAAAAGTGCAAACGTGCAAAAAAGTCTTAAATATATTTCCATCCACGCAACCCAAAGTGATGATGCATGATGGTTCGTTAGTGGTTGATAATGTAATGGTGGTACAAAAGGGACCCACATCCAATATAATGCCCCTGTACAAAGTAGACGGTATAGGCATTAAATCTGCCCATCCCAATCCCTGTACTAACATTACAAAATAGGAAAACTTAAATGAAGAGATGGACGAGAGAAAGACTTGGTGAAGCCTCATTTAAATCCAATCTAACCTCAAGAAAAAACAAGGCAAGTAAAAAAAATCATCATCTACGTCTTCTAGGGTTCAGAGTCTTGTCGCAGTTCACTACAGACTAAGGGTAGGGAAGATTTCATATATTAGGGTACCTTGACTCACTCCTATGCACCATTAAAGTAAAATAAATCTGGTTTTATATGTTTACGGTAAGCAAACGTTTATTATAGCAAAGAGTCAGCCCTAAAACTGTGATGTAAAGTAAAGTACACTCCTAATGGGCGTCTGGAGATGAAGACCAAACAACTTAAACGAAAAATATCCACCTCGACGTAATGCAGAGCCATTTATTCACCAACATGGCAAAATTACAAATTTTTTAAATGATAAAATCAATCCAGATTACCCTTTTCACCAAAGTGCTTCCACATTTTACGCGAACATTCCTGAAAATCAAGTTGAGAATCTTCATAAAAGTATAAATATCATATCATACTGCCTGGCATGAGCGTGCATGAATGGTTTAGGGACAGCAAAGATTTTTCTTCCAGGTATCACTTTAAGGCAAAGATTACAGAAGTAACACAACATAAGTAAGTGAACTTAACTGAACCTTGTTCCATTATTCCATGTTTTTATACGTAACGACATCACAGTGTTCATTTCTACACGGTTAAACATTGGAGGGTAGGTTGATGGAAAATCAAGCCCCGACGACCAACCCACACCCCCACCAAACCAACCTAACCTAAACCACCATCGCATTACTACGCTTTGAACGTTAATACTATCCAGCAAAGCAAAGCAATTGTCCAAGTTGTATTTTCTCTTGCCATGCATACATGTAACTTGTGGTTTCATGAAACTTATAGATACTACACTGTTGTACATAATTATTTTTAAAGCTACAAGCGATCTCTTCTTCTGTTAGATGGTTCTTTTTACACGTCAATATTTATAATTTTATTTCTTATCTCAATAATTCATCTTAGTAAGAATCATCTTCAAAAATATTCAAAGCACGCAACTTTGCTAATTCGCATATCGAATGGGAAATGTCTGAAAATCGTTTGATAAGACAAACTGTTATACTTTTTCAAAACTTTTTATGCATAATGTTTTACCGAAAATTTGCAATTTCTGGCTTGATGGTTGTGATTTTTAAAGTTAAATGTACCATTTACTACTACACGACTACTTTTTTCGACTTGATGATAGTCCTCATGTTATTGTAATAATATACCTCGTGTCGGCGTGGGATTCCAGCCACATTCGATACGATGAATTATACCGACTTTGCGTATTTAAGATACTTCACGTGGTGGTAGGGTTTGTGTAATATGTAGTTGCCACTGGAAAGAATTGTAAATTTGTTTGGCATGTAAGAAAACGACATTGCATGCATTGCTTTATTTTAGTGTCCTTGTCCTCGTGAAATGTTTTAATTCAGTTTATATTTAAGCCGTTGTTTAAAGTTGTGAAGATTTACACTTATTCACGTGTAAGTAAACGAAATTTTAGTTGGCATTTCTCCTTGTACTGAAAAGTATGTGTGTGTATGCAGTGCACTTTAGCTTGGCAACAAAACCATACCACCTTCCATTTCAATTCTCCGTGTAGAGTTTAATACACTTGAAGAGGACAAGTTGTATATTATTGCATTTGCACATCTTTTACTTTTCATTTTCTAAACCAACACGTATACATTATCTTATGCTGCGCTCTTTTTGTTGCATCTACTCGCTAACACTCCTCCAGGGCTACAGGTGTGCAGTGTGCTTTTAGAAGATGAATCTAAATATCTTGTAGCATTTTGTGGTTTTGTATACTTGCACAAATTACATTTGATTTTTACTTAAACTCCAAAGCCAACGATTCACCCACAATTTTGTTGAATGCACAGTCATTTTTAAAAATCTCTACTTATTTGCTTCTGACTCTTTCAGATTAAAGCTTTTTTTAATACATCCTACAAAATTCATGGAACAACCTCGCCCCCAATTCTGCCCATTGCAATAATACTGCAAACATACACATAATACATACCCCATGGAAAGAGTTGTTTGCTTGCTTGCTTGCTAGTTAGTTAACCATCTATGAGGATGATGATGCCACCATGTATGATGATACATACAGTGTAACCAAGGCATAATCGAGGCTCTTCCACTCTCTGGTTCAGTAAAAAATTAAGTTCCATCTAAATACTAAAAGCAAGCGTCTCTCCGTGCTTCGGTGGACAAACTATCATACTCACAACTCATCCCGAGACTTTGTCAGAGGAGTTTAACAGAGGAGACCAAGAGAGAGGAAACTTTAATAGAGGGGACTTTAAGAGCGGAGGGTTTAGCAGACCTTCAAATTCAGCTTCTCACGATAAAGCATTGCAAATGGAGAAGTTAAACCTCTCCACGATAAGGTCCGATAAGGCATAGCAAATGGAGAAGTTCAGTTTCTCCACGATAAGGCACGATAAAGCAACTGTCTCCACGATAAAGCGCAGAATACGTCTGAACAAGAAAATCTTATCGAGAATTCAGATGAATGCTTCACCAGGACTGTAGTTTACAAGGACATTGTATCCATGTATTATTTTTTCATGCAGCATTTTAGAACTTAACTTAGATTTTGATCTGCTGTAATGCTAGGTCTCACAATATCTGTGGGCCTTAAATTTCTAGTAGTAGATGAGAGCAAGGTTTTGCGTTGCCTTATGGCTTTGACGTTGCTTTAACATCTACTGGATTGGATATACTTTGCTGACAACGCCAAACTAGAGAGAGAAATGAACCAATGAACGCCATTACTACATGAATACCCCACTACTTCGTAATAAGTATTCCATTATATGGTGTGCTGTGCTGCATAAGTTTCGATGCGATGGGGGGATATGCATAATATAAGATTGGATGCCATGTTATGTTATAACAGCGCATTTACTTTTTCAGTTTATTAACTGCTCTGGCAAGCTACGGGTGAGAGTGTGCAAGCAAAGCCAAACTCTTTACTCTCATTTCTACTGATTCAGTAAAGTGGAATATTCACAAGATCTCTTCTTCTGTACCAATCAAGCTTTATTTTCAACAATTTTTACACTTACAATTGTCAACACAGTTCATTATTCTAAAAGTGGTCAGTGATTTATCAACATAAAATTCGTACATAACTCTTCCCGTTAAGTTTCCATCCATCTCATCTCATCAAAGTTAAACAAGAAGCATATACGATACAAGCTACTAAATTATACTCGATACCGTACAAAAATGTGTCTGTGCGTGAATGTTTGTGTCAGTGTAGCAGTGGCTTAGCTTGGATACCATTCATACATTTTTACCCTTCGTGCAGTGATTATACGGAGCTTTTTTCAGGTAAAACTTTTGATACTTTCTTAAAACACTTTTACGAAAAGCAAGTGACATTGTATTCCTAAAACTTTAAATTGTCATTAAAACCTTTTGATCTTGATTCATATCATATCTCACCACACCCAAGCATTGCGTTACTACAGTAGAACAAACTGTTTACCACCTGTCTCTTTTGCCCCCTTCTCGTTTTACATTTTACTGTTATACGTTTCATCGTTCCCTGCAAAGTACTTCCTGTAATGTAGAGTTGTTGTTATGGATGTCAAGTTAGTACGTGCTGAGTGTTTGCTTATCTGTGTTTCTATGTATCAAGTATGCTGTGTAATTTAACTATTCCAAGTAAATATCTTATACAAATAGAAACACTGAAGGTAGTTAAATTTAAAGGTGGAGATTGAGATTAAAAGAATTAGAGAGAATGCTGACGGAGAAGAGAGAGACATTTAAAGTAATTACTTGGTCGACACAAGCAAGTGGACACTAATACGTACTGATGCTATTTGTTATCTATTATAAATAAATTTAATAAAAGTAGGGCGTACCTGATATTACCCTCACCGTGAACAAGTATGTAACTAATATATTGCAGACAGACTGGCTGACTGATAAGGCACGCATGTACAACGTACAAGGAAAGTTGAAGCAAGTAAGATGAGTACCCGGGTGTGCAGTCCCCCGTCAAATATTATGATGGATTCCCGTCCTACAAGTGGGAACTTGCCATCTGCCTCTGCAAACCAGGCGACCCCACCAAGATCTTTCATTTTCGGAGCCGGTCTCCGCCGCTCATCCTCCGAATATTTGAGCAGTAGTGACAACCCAGCTCAACCTGTCCCTCCTAATCAGCGCAAAGTTGTTCGGTGCTTGTTTGGACCACCGGATCCAAGAAGTGGCCAATTTGCTAGAGAAAAAGTGTTGCAAATTTTGGAGCAGGATAAAAACAAGTGGGACTACGACTTTGTCAATGATAGACCTGTGGATGGTCCAAAGAGGTAAGAGAAAAAATCTCATTTTGCCACAGCATTGCGAAACTTTTTGCACGCACTTCAACGTTTTATCCCAAATTCCATGCATGTACATTCTCATCATTCAGTGTTCTGGCTGATTCTAAATACCTATACGAATTTGTTCAGAGTACCTCTAGCTTCTAGTTTAAGGCGTCACATGAGAAAGGGTGCAGATAAGTAATTCTTAGAAATGAACACGGAACCAAGTTTTAAAGATGACCCATCCCTACTAGTCAATTTACATTCCATTTTAAAAGCTACATTGTTCAATTTACCGAAAAAAACGTTTCTTTTTACTTTAATCTCAGAGTAAGCCATGAATGTATCATGCATAACTTGTAATTTGTAACCATTTCATGATTGTGTATTTCTCCCTACAGATTTATTTGGGAGGCTGTGCCTTGCAAAATGAGTACTTCTAGTTCACAAATCCCCACCGAGATTTGCAAACAATCAACATCAATCCCAGCCCCAGCTCCCAGTTGCACCATGACCTCCGCGTCCGCTTCGATCTCAAAATCTAGAATTGAAACTGACTCGTTGCTCATAATTCGTTCCGTCACATCGTCGTTGACAAGTACGACGACCTCCACCACCAATGCTAAAACTGTAATCTCATCATCACAGACCAAAATAACAGGTACGTTTAATTTACAATCACTTAGATTTATCCAGCATCTCTTCTGGCTCAGTCTCAATAACTGTGTCAGAGTTTGAGTGATTCGAATAATGCAGAGTACATTTAATTTTAGCTATATGAATATGAATTATGTAAGAGTGCAGCTAATGCAACAACTGTCAGAATTTTATTTGTCGGTTTGGTTTTTTATTGTTTCTTGTGGTCGACATGACATGGGATAGACCACACCACACCACCAAGGGGTCAAGTGAAGCCACTTTGGTTGTTGGTTACACATTTGTGAAGTTAACCAAATCTCTGGGAAAGAGAGGTTAACTCACCTCAACCTCATCCCATGCCTGGGAAAATTTTATTTGGTGAATCTACCACCTTCACACAAATCATCCCATCATCGCTCTGACTTTGGTTTGTTCGTTACTTGGTTGGGTACTTATTATCATGATTATGAACCATCCAACCTCCAACTAAAACAAAGCCCTTCTTTTATATTCTTGATCATCATTAATCCACTTGTCCATGCCACTTTTCTCTGAAATGGAAAGTGTTTCACATTTCCTTAATTTTCTTTCACGCAATTTCCAAAATTGCTTAAATCAACCAAGAGCAGTTTCAATTAGGTCAGCAGCTCGTCCATGAAGTTAATGAGTTTTAAATGTGTTATTGTTTCACAACTGAATTCGTTCCTTGCAGACAGTCCAATATATAGTTTAGCGGTTGGTGTTATTTTGTTGATGTTAATTGATTTTCAGAATGTTTTTGTGGCCATCGGGTTAAGCTTTCGAAAGAGTCGTTAGTAAATTTGAGGTATAACTGATTTTCCGTATTATTGCTGATACGAATGGAATTCACCACCTATAAATTCCTCCCGAATCTGGAAAAAAAGCTTTTAAGAGTTAAGTGAGTATATACGTACGTACTTATCGATAGCATTCATTTGTACTTGTCAGTCCAGTCGTCTTATATGTCTGCCAGTTTTATTGAATGTGAGATCTGTAACACAACTTGGCTATGTTGTCTTTGCACACATTTTAAAAATAAAAGTAAGTCAGTAACACAATGGTTGTGACATTGCTGACATGGGCACAATAGCCAAGAGAAGAAGGGACAAAACACCAGCGACATCGACACAATCTTATAATGCACGCATTACAATTGACAATTATTACACAACAAGTAAACCCAGCATGTCCAGAACATATTACTGCCCATCCATACTCCTGTCTGATAAAGTTTCAGTTTCTTTACACAATTTCACCACACAGCACACACCACTATACACAAAATAAAAGTAGTAAAGGAAATGGACCCTTCTTTCCTTTGCTGCTATGGAATTATGCAATCCACATAGGAAGAGTAAGGATGCATACAAATTCCTTTAATCGAAACGAGATTAACCTTTCTTTCTGGGTTGCACAACTTGGCATCACTTTTAATGGTTCAAATCAAATGACAGCCCAATTTTTATTGCTCTCTTTTGCTCTTCGCATAATTTCAAAACGTGCAAATCTTTTTTCCGTCATCCTTAAGAAAGTCACCTATTGCACGTGACATGAAACGATTTGATATAGTTTACAGAGTTAAATTTAAAGACATGCATCGTCAACAAAACACCTTGATTTCAAATTGCACAACCGCATCTGCGCTTCAAATATTTCGTCATCTACTCTACGACAATAAATGACATTCGAGTAAATACAAACGATAAGATAGACGAGTATACACTACATACACACATCCGGATAATTATACAAGTTTCATTTTTATTGAATCAGAACATGACTCTTAAACTTTAAGACTGGATTTATTGTTTAATCTTAATCAAGAAGTAGAGGAAGTTATGACTAAGCAGAAGCATTATCATTTATTTTTAATTCTCCGTCTCTCTCTCTCGCTCTTTGCAACATGCATGTGCATACACATTTATGCCACTAATATTATACTTTCTTAGTCATAATAATTAAGTAAACCAATGAGTCGAGATGAAATTCTCACAAGTTTGAATTTATAAGAGATCGTATTTGGCCATCCGTCCGTACGTACAATTTATTTAGTACGTACGTACCCTCCCTGATAATGAAAGAAGGCTGTTGAGAGTATTTTATTGTATTTGTCAAAAGAAAACGTTGTCCCTCATTCGAAGAACCTTTTCTTGGATCCTTTCTTACTTTTAGGCGGGAAGTAAGTTGTAGCGTACGTAGCGTGGCGTGTGTATACGATACGTATTCTTCTGTCTTTTCTGTGTACCTCTTTTAGTTGTCATTTTATTAGGAAAGTTTATCGTCCCAAGTCAGCCAGCCAGGCAAACAAGTTGGTTATCATCATCAGCTGCCTTGCCTTGCTTACCAAGAAAAGGACTTTACTCACAAACTTACTACGATCGAGAAAGACCTTATTTTTTCTTTCTTACAATTACTTGTTATTAGATATACCTTTTATATGGATGGATGAGATGAAACATGGCATATGGTGGATTTTCTAGTAATACTTTGTCCATATAAATAAGTTTGAGATTATACGGATTGCATATGTATGTACACTTTTCTATTTATCCATCCATATACGCTATGCATGCGTAGTTGTAAAATGTCTTGGCTTTACTGTAGTAGTAAAATAAAGTAAGAATAAGAAAGAGGAATAACGAATGCTCTAACCGTCAAAAACTATCCGTTTACATACAACACAACCACTAACATAACGTCGTAAGTAAATAACTACGTACCATTACGCATCCAACTTAGTCTCTCTTTATATTAACAGCTTAACAACTACGATGAGGAAGAAGGATTACTATTCATTATTTACTACAACTTGGTCTTACAATCCTCGTATTATTACTTTTACCTACTTATTTATGGTAGTAATATATATAGTACACAACGTCTTGAGGTTGACGGTTGGACGTTTGTTTTAGCGTGGCGTGGCTTGGGCTAATGTGGGGCACTGGATAATGTTGATGGATGGATATACTCGAAATGTGTAATAATTGTTGTGTCGTAAAATAATCTTCAAGATTATATATTATTGTCCGTCTTATTACTCCTTCATCAATCACACAAGGTTTCACTTGAATCTAGATCGATAATGGGAGAAATATGTGTTTGGTCAAGAATGATGAAGCACCTCTAATTTTCTTCCATCGTTTTAAAAAGGGTCACTATACATTGCGGACAAATTGATCATTTTCTACTCCCGAGCAATCATGCAGGGGCAAAATCCCGAAATTCTCAATTTGCTACCTAATCATTTGCCCTTATAACGTGCATCATTCATGAGGCAAAGGGAGACTGTTGGCGTTTAAACAGCTAAACGTCTTCAAGACAGTTGGTACGATACGAGAGTGAGTGAGTCTAGCATGTACATATAGTGTCCAGTATTCCATCTTGATTGTGGGTTAAATGGTGGACAGCAATTTGAGCCTTATTTTTGTAGTTGTTGGTAGTAGAACGTAGGAGGAAGGGTCGTTTTATTTTGTTCTTTCTCTGTCTGCTCCTACATTTCCCTCCGTCTCAAGTGAATAAGACTCTTTAAGCTTGGCTAGCATCTTGCAATAATGTGGATAGTGATAAGTTGTCTGGTCTGGTCCCTTGGTCTCTCTCTGTTTATGGTTTTTCCATCCTTCTAAATCTTGGGACTTTAATGCCTACAGCAGCTTTAAACTCTTCCCTACACGTCTTCCACTCTCTCTGTTAATAAACATGCAACCAAAACGGTTCATTTCTTCCTTTCTGCTACTTAAACTGACTACATATCAGCAGACATAGACGATGGGGCAAAAACCTTTGTTGGTGAGGACGGACGACGGACTAAGAATAAGTTTAAGGGGATTGCTCGATTATTATTATTCCTATGTGAACGAGAGAGACGCTGTTTGTTGAATCTTGAATTTTGAGTAGATGCCATAGATGCCAAGAAGACGAACGAAAGACAGACGTCTCTGTCTTGTTTAGAATTAAAAGGGCTTCAGTTTAAAGGGTTCACCAAGAAAGCACGCTGCGTGCCTTGCTCTACTTTACAATGATGAGGCATGACATGGAAAAACATTGATGAACGTGACCTTATTTTAATGCAGCATATTTAGAAAAGGGTGCTCGAGTTTGTCGTATTTCAAATCAGTTAATTGTGTCTTAAAAAACTTATACAGAGACGTTGCGAAAATGTAATTTATCTTATTCGAGTATATTATTCAATTCATTGTAGAAGAATATTTATATATACAGGAAATTGGCTGTGCTTGGCATTACCTTTTATAAATATTTTTAATAATAATTCATCCATAAATGTATATACAATAGTCTTATATTTTCATAAATTTATTATACGTTATTTCTTGACAATAAAGTTAAGAAAGGTTCCTTCTTCCTCATCCTTGACTATGTATAAGGGAAGCAATATGGGTTCCAGACAGGCCGGGTGTTTTCTGTTTCTGCAGGTGTTCACTCAAGGCTTAGACCTACTACAGCATGCTTTGCAAACCCCACACACCCACCCACGCTATTCATACTTTCTTCTCCCAAGAAAGAAACCGAAGAGGGAAAATATCTGCCCAATCTTGTTTTTACAAGTAGATTTCGTTCAGAGTTAAAACCGAAAGTTTTGTATCCGGAGGGTCAAATTCTCCCATCTGCATGCTCATGCATCCTTTGAACTTGACTTGTGTACAAAAAAGGTTTTGATTTGATTTGATAGCATTCCTTCACTACTATTTCATCCCTTCAATGTGCCGGAGGAGTTGATTTCGATTTTAAATCTAGTTTCCCTTGCTTGCATACCAAACCAAGAGTACATACATGTTTGTGCTGGTGATCTCTATGAACTTTAAATATTTAAAAGTAAAACTGGATAGGATTAGATAGGAATTTGACTCTTTATCTGAACTCTAATCTCACACGCTCACCTCAATTTTGATATTGATGTATGCACAAAAGAATAAGAAGGTCGCTCGATCTCCCTTCAACTATTTTGTATTCGCTTATGTATACTATGTCTTGGTCTGGTCATGCATTACATTGATTGTGGTTCATGGATGGAAGGAAGGTGGTGGGTTGCATTCGGCGTCTTCTGCTGCTGGTATTATTATGGTTGTGAAATTCCTCCCATTCAATTCTCCATTCTTTAAAATTACAATAGCCGATCAAAAGGTGATTTTCTACTAGGAACTCGGTGGTTGGTCTGTTCTGGTCAACGAACAAGTCAATTATTATCCCAACGACAGTTTGCTATTGCATCATCACTATAAGCTAACGGGATCCTTTGGTTTCATTTAACTGAATTGATGGATATTGCTCAATGACATAGTTTTCATGAAGATGATTCTGAGTAGACATTCTAAGAAATATAAGTCTAAAGATTATATTTTAAAGAAAAACGGACAAGTTGTTATGTTTTCTTTTAGCAGTTTATTTATATAAGATTTTTGACAGACAAATTCAAAGCTGGATCAGTATGTACCTAAAACAGTAAATCCAAATCCAACTATGTATGTATGTAACCGAAGGGTACAATTTCAACTGAATTTGAATGTGATTTGGTGCATGCCAAGCATCCAGCTTATTGTCTAGACTTTTATTTATTTCTTCTCATCGCCATTTACTTAGCTTCCATATGTGATGAATATTTAAGTTTAATTTATTTCGTGGTTGCTCAATTGCACAATATATCCAACTTGACATTGTTGGGAATATTTACCACACACGGATATAAAATCAGTCACCACCGATCGGGTCTCCAATTACGCTTACTGGTTCGTTGATCAGCCAAGCCCATTCAAACCCGTATCGGATTCCAGGCAGGCGAATTGAGAGATTTCCCATTACTTCAA
>JAQIWQ010000875.1:0-13190 GCA_034695825.1 Folsomia inoculata
TACACTCGTGAATTTTTTTCACACATAATGTACTTCAATTCACTCTAGAAAAGATAAGCATACCACCTCAATACTCATTATATCTGTTTACCAAAGGGTTTATTCATAAAAATAATGTTTGCACTGCATTTCCACAATCATTAGTGGCTATGATGAAAGCGCTATGAGAACTCATAAATTCTCATACTAGTATTCTGACCACTATTATATACGCATCACATTTCTCCGTTTTTAAATTGCTGACTTGTTTGATAAAGATGAACCTCGTACATTAAAAATTATTGAAAGCATACGGTGGAAATATTGCACAAAATTAAAGCTCTCTGACCGCATAATGATTGTTCGATCATTTAATTTAAAATTAAGACTTTAGAGTTGGACCAACTAATTTTTCTTGGATTGCAATATTGCTCTAATGTGTGAGAACCGTTCAATAAACTAGGCTTATAGTTCAACGGAATTACCCTGAGAATCTTTAAAGTACGCAATTCAATTAAGTTAAACATCCAGCCAATTTTTTAAACCATTTTCTGTGATGACGAGCTTACTTGTACTTACTTCAAATCGGTGTAAAAAATAATTGGATTGTACTTCCCTTGCAGTTATGTTATCGCATCTATGTTTACAATAAATAGCATTTGATCCCTTATAACCCCACCAAAGCCGACGGCTATGACACCAACCACGCCATTCCACCTGAATCGTACCTGGAGAAATCCAGGATAAGCAAGAGAGCACTGAATACCGCTTCAGGTTTCTGTCAATTATGATGCAGGTAAATGCTACACTGTCTTTTATTTAATCTTTTTACAGTAGATTGTGAGCCTTTCCATCAGGTCACGTATAAATTATAGATCGTGCATTACTTAGAATTGCTGGAATATCCAGTTCTTCTGATCGACAAAATGCATGAGGTCTAAAAAAGTGACTTTGTGACCATCGGGTGCAGTCATCAATCATCATAATAAACAGCAAACAATTCTAAGTAATAGTGGAGAAAATACCAATACCAGTGTTGTTTATTGTTGAAAATGAGTCCATTTCTTGCTTTCACAAATAAACACACAAGTAAATAGGAATTCTGTTCTATACATATTATTTCCATGTTCCGAGTAGTTTCTTATAACAATAATCCCACGCAAAGACGACTTCCGAGAAAGTATAGAATAAATAATTCCACGTACGAATCGGCTTATGTTAGGTAAAAGTTATATAAAGCTCGTAAACATGAGAAAGCAAGGATGAACAAAAAACAGATCGATAAAATTCAATGGTTATACAATTTCGGTACAATCCTGTCCTGTAATACGTAAATTTGAGGGATGTCATGCATCAAACCTAATTAAAGCAGATATTTAGTGATGTGATGAATGAGAATATTCGTCCCGTTCTCCCCATGTCCAGTACAGAATTTGGGACACCTCTATAAGCGACACTGAACTCTTACCAAAAACCTATGCAGCTTTACAACCTCAAGCTTTCCTGTATAAGCGTCATCAACAATACTAAAAAGTATATAACCTAATCCCCTCACATTATTGTGACACCGCTGCTGTCCTTTGATAATGCAAAGAAACTGCGAAATGAAAATTCTACAAACTCCTGCTTACGCACCAGAAGCCTAGCTGCTAGAAAAATAATGGAACAAAAAAGAAAACGAAATGCCTATTTTACGATGATTGTTTTTTTACTCGTCTTTGGAAATGCTGGGCATGGGCATGGGTTGTTTTTTAGTTTTTCATTTCATCCCACCACTAGTAGTGCCAGTCTGCACCATCATCTAAGTCAACTTAACGACAATTTAGCCAACCAACCAAAGCAAAACTCATCCTTTGAAATGAAACGCGAATCAGAGAGCGACAGATAGCTTGTCACAAACATTGACGTCATCTCCACTCATGGCATTAGGTTTCCTACAAAACAACGCAATAAAGTGTTCAACTAACCCAAGTCTTGCTCATAAGAGTATGCCAACAAAACCAAGTGGAGAAAAACAACTCGAAAGGTAATTGGAATCTAAATCCAATAAAGCCCCACCAACAAGCCATGCCACCCACAAACCTTATTACATTTAAATGATACCGGACATTCCATTTACATGCATGCAGTCAAAACTCTGCAGCAAATATCAATTTAAATGCACGCATAATAACAACAATATTAAGCATAATGTCGTCATGTATGTACTTAACCCAGGGATTTAAAATGAATGGTAAAGAAGTATTTACTGACAGCAGGAAGGTTGTTTGTCATCATCACAGTAATGAATGAAAATTGCCTTCACTTATAGCAAGCCAAGCTGAACTAATCAGCATTTCAAATCCTGTATAGTCAAATCTTTCTGTGTAATTTAATATCATTCCCATTTCCTGCTTAAACAAAAACAATTGAGATTTATTCTTAACTTGAAATTATTTCGTTAGCTTTGATATATTCATCATCGGTAAACAAAATTCTGCCTTTTACAACCAAAATCATGTATAATAACTAAGAAAAACTATGATTCCAGATATTTAGTAAAAGTCAACAGGTTTACTGGTACAGTTTGTGAATTTAGAACGCAAATTCAATGTTCATATCCGCCACAATGTCGGAAGCGATTGAATGAAACTTTTCTAATTTGTGGGTCAGGCAAAAAAACAAAATTTTTAAATAAAACGAACATTTCTTATAAAGTAAAAAAAGTGGGCGACATGTTCTGCTACATTTCCTCTATCTTTCTCTTCGTTCTTTGCCAAAACCTTGCAATAACATATTCTTCTGCATTTCCAAAATAAATATCAACTGTAATATCAGCATTGAAGGAATTCTAATCATGTCACATCTAGGTCTTTAGGTACATCAAACAATCGTTTGTTTCAAACTAAACTAACAAACTGGCACTTAGAAATGTTGACTGCTTTCAGCACATAAATTCGAATTAGTGAAATGCGTTCCATCCAGATTTTGTGCTCCAGATATACCTACAACCTACACCCATCTAATCTTATCTAGTGTTACACTCGTAGTGTAACGTCTAACCCGTCTAAAAATAGACGAGATCATCAGTAACACTAACCAAAGATAGAAATTGCCTTCGAAAGGCAGAATGGTACCGGGAATTTGCATGAAACTGTAACTAATATGCATGATTGCAAGCATTTTCGTTTAGCTGCCTTTGTTGACAAACTTTTGTCTGGAAATTCAAACGGTATCGAATTTTGCGCTCGTTCTTGTCAGCTTCATCTTGTGTATTGTGTAAGCATGGTTCAGCTCGGAATTACGATAATGCACAAAACAAGGAGACAACACAACAAATCAAACCGTTAATGCAGGAACATGTAAATTACCGAATCAAACCGAAGTGGATGACACAGAAGCCAACAACAGCACATAAACAACTCAAGGCCTTCTCACGTTAACATTCAAAACAATACCCACAGGTTTTTGCACACGTAAACTATTACAATTTTCGGTGCTGAAAACTGCTCTGTACATGTAAATGTACAATAAACACCTAAACATTTTAAAATATCGAAGTTCATCAAACTTTTGGTAGTTTTAAATTCTGAAAGAGCCAGATCAAAAATCTAAACAACTGCATTGTAGACATCAACAAGTCTAGTCTAAATACTATGCAACTGTTTTTCTATAAATGGGTACTAGGAACCAGTTTCTTATCGAAACAAAAAAAAGACAATTTTCACGAAATTTAAGGTTAAAATTCTTTTAATGCTTAAACGTTGTTCAAACAATAGTCGTAATGCAAAGTAAACAGGAAGAAAGAATTACTATAATATGCATCTTTTGTACAGTCCACGCGTTATTAACACGGTGTTACGGAAAAAATAAGCTAACAGAAAAATTTGAACTTTGATTATGCTTCCTAACATGGCTCGCACTCACACATTGACATTGCATTAATCGGATCCCAGCAAAGAAACTGTAAAATGTTGGAAAGGGGATTCATTCAACAAGTTGACACAAAAAATTTGATTGTCCAACAAAAAACTACGGGGAAAACGATTTAGCCCATAAAAAAGAGGTTGTTTTTCATTGACGGAGGATGAATTAAATCTTTACCAGATTTAGAAATCAATGTTTTAATTTATCCTTGGGCTATATAATTTTTTTATATGTATAGTCTAAGAATCTATCCGACAAAACTTTAATAAATATTAAACAAGTTTCCTACTTTTACTCCCATTACATTTACCTTTCCCACATAAAACAGATTATTTCTGTCTGCATGTTCACATAAATTACTACATCAGTGTTAATTATAAATTCGGAACTTCCTAGATATGTCAAGTACGATTTCAACCTCGACAACCTGCCAGAGAAATAGAAACTGAAATAATGGGAAACGACAAACCAAACCCATATAAAACAAGAATTAAAGTGGAAACTAAACGGAAGAAAGCATTGAATCGGTTTACTTGTTCAGAAAAACAAAAAAATTGGAAAAGTATTAAAGTGGAACAAGTAGCATTTTTGTTAGTTTAATGACTTGAGTCACTGACATGTCATCGGCTCCATTCAATATAATGTCAACAATATTGATAATAATTTCTACAATTTGCATGTCGCATACATGAACGTTCACCTCAATTTCACTGGAATGATTGTAAAGCCATTGCCATTGCAATTCCATGAACTGAAAACTTTAATATGTACCTATTCAATGCTTCGAGACAAAGGTAATCAAACTGTTGGGCATGAGCCCACTAATTTTCCGGAAATGGGCTGTGTATGCAGTTGGAGTCGAGTACTAAAAGACTGGAATAGTTATGAACACGTTCAATGCATTAAAATTAGCTCAGTAAAATCAGCTAAAATTGCTTTTAACAATGTTTGATTAAGTAGAATACGTTGTAGGTTCATTGTCCCCGTTTAACATAGGGTAGCATTCCCTTTGGGATCGGGGATATGAATATTTTATGAGAAAACAAGACAAGTGGTTGACAATCAGAAATATAGTGTGCGTGTATATGGAGATGGCATTAATGCAAATGTGGAAAGATACTTACTTGAGAATAATTAGATGCATGTTTTGAGTGATGTTGTTGTCATCTGCTTTGAGACTCAATTGACCTGGGCCAGTACCTGGAAATTATCAATCAATATTTGTTCACTAACGTCTGCGTGGAAAGACAAAAAACATTAATAAAGGAAGTGGACGTACCAGATAGACGGCCAAGTTCTATATGGAAGAAACATCCAGTTGCATCGTGGGACACATTACGGATGACATTGAGCTGAAACAGTTAAGAAAACATGGGATTGGTTAAAGAGCAAATAAATAATGCACATTACATTGTACCAAACAAAGACTAAACCAACTAGGAGACATTTTAAAGATTTTGATGAAGATATGGGACGACACCTGAATTGGAAAGGAACAACGAGAACACACATCTAACCCGTTTGCGGTAGTATCGTATACATTCTGAAAAAAACTGGTTATGGGTTTGGACCAACTGTCTGACTTGTCGGAATTTAAAATTATGGTCAAACAACCTGTTGCGACTGAATTGTTTGTTTTTCTGGCTAGATTCAACAGAGAAGAGACAATTATTCGCAAACCCTTCACAAAAACTTAAAAGAGTCGCTCGCGAGTCTTTAATTTAGGTTGAGGATGTTGTGTTTTATTCGGTCAATCAACAATAAATAACTTATACATAGGCCATGCTATTTCTTATACATATCTTATGTTCAACATTATAATGAGACACAACTTTTGATTTCTTCAAGTATCGTCATTCTTAACGACTTGGGAACTAGGAAATTCATAATTCCGGGAATTTGTTCACAAAAAAAGTTCACAAGTATGATGTGTGAACTAATATTCATCGCGGATTATGTAAAGACCCATTTCGAAATTAAGAACTGCTGACCCCAAACAATATGACGATAACTAAACAGTGGTCATTGCTGAAATAAATTTTGCAACACCATCATCCTCATCCTGTCATGTTGGATGGACATGATTTCATTCATATTTACTAAAAATAAGTCCGTAAAAGTTTCTACTTATGAATGAAAGATAATGTAATGAATAGACACTCGGATTCACATTGCTGCTTTTTGTTGATAAAACGTATAGGAGGGTCAGTGCCTGATTGAGCTAGCTCATTACAAAACGATATCGCTCTCGCCATACATATTCCATTCCATCCCATAGTTCAATTTTAGAAAGCAGTATTGTAATGACCTTCGGAATCTGCGCAATTAGATGCATAACGCAACGACAAAAACTTACAGGAAATCTGACTTGGCCATTGCGTCCATCATGCTCTCCAACTTTAAGCAAAGTCAACTCTTTGGATGTGACGCATAATCGGTAAGGTCCTATGATATTCTCCTTACTGCCCAACCCCTTGTTCAGGGCTTGGACCATCCAAATATGCTCAAAGTGAGGTTTCCACTCAGTGGCCTGGTCATCTTCTTCCTCCCCGGCCAAGGATTTTATCACCCTCAGCCACTCATTAGTCTCTTCTTCACTGTAGAAATTGAGAATATAATAAATATAATGAATTGATATTTACTAGTAAGTTAATAAAAGCTTGTTTGTCCTTACCTGCTCATGGAGATTCGAACACAGTCATTGTGGGTGTGGAGAGATACTGAATACTTTGACTTGAGATTTGACTCGGGTCCGCGTATATTGAAGCAAGATTTTAGTACGATGCTTCTGTAAAATATAATTTAAAAAATTGTTAATTAAGTTGGCGTTGGCAAACAAGTTGATTATCAATGATGATGAGTCCATTCATTTCAGTCCACTTTCAATCTTATCTTTGAATAAATCAAAGTAAATTACTTGAGAAATATGTGGACCATAAAACATTTTTTCACCTCTAAACCTGGCTTTCATAATGACTTCATCATTGATATTTGTTATTTCTCTTATCACCGGATACATTTAGCTTTAAGCAGTAAAGTTTCCGAAATAAGCTCATTTACTTAGTTATTGGTTCCATTGCCCTCGTCCAGTAATAACCCTGAACTTTCAACTTCTGAATAGCAAAACATTCTCATAGTCAATACAACCATGATTAACCATTAGTAATTAAAACATTTAACTTGATTACATTACATTTTTTATTAAATGATTTGCATTCTAACGTCAATGCGTAGAACAATTTATTCATTCTCCATGATTTCATAGGCACACGCAGGAAGTTTCGAAATTTCAAAAACTAGTCCCCACTCCCTACATCCTGCTAAAAGTTTTTGTAGCAAGTACGTTATGTAAGTAGACAATGTAAAATCAGTGTGACGGTAGGTAGGACATGCAAGCATCTTTTAGGACATCTTTTAAGCACAGAAGTTTTATGCCATTAGCAAATCATAGGAATTATCCACTGATGTTAAGTAGCCTCAATACAGAATGTAGTGTGTTAGGTAAGAAGATAAGTTTTTCTGTACCGTTAACAAGTTCAAGGACATTCAATTTCGTTTAACTTCGCAATAAATTTTCCACGAATTATTAATTTCTGTTGTGATGTAAATTCGTAAAAAAGTACCACCAGCTCCTCCTACTAAACCAAAAAACATGGAAGATTTGTCCATGAATGTTTAAACAATCCGTTATCATAACTAAAGAATATTAAGGACTTGGTTTGGTAAACAAGTTGAAGAGGGCGAATAATAAGAATTTTAATAAGTTTGTTAGAGAGTGATATGTCAATATTTTTATGTGTTGGTTATTTAAAGTCAGGTCGGGAAATTGCAATGAGCAAAGTAATTAATGGATGGGATTGGATGATAAAGGAATTGCGTCGAGCATGATTAGTAAGAGCTGTTCAAGGACGAGTTCTTGCAACTCGTAAAATAAAACCCAACCTGTCAATCATTCAGTGATCATGAATGCAAAATTAACTTGAATAAATAGAACAACAACAAGAATGGACGACCGAAACCACTAATATAAAATTTGCAAATACCAAAAACGATAGTATGCACTTATAAATATGGCACAACAATCAATATGGTCAAAAATTTTACAATAAATCTACCATTACGTTTTATGCGGAAACTAATTTTTAAACGAAGTCTGTATAACCCATATTTTTCTTGCATTCTATTATTATATCGCTTTAAAGGTGAGCAACTGAAGGAGGTCAAATTATTTTTATAACCAAAGTTTGGAGTGTGACTGTAATAATTTGCTCAAGTACCAAAAATAAAAGTGAGAGAACAACTAATGACAATTTCACCAGTGCCATTCACTTTACACTCGTGTGTATTTACGTTACATTAAATGTGTAAATTATGAACATTGCATCTGTTTTCAGTTTGCATAGTTGTGAATGTGAATCCATTGTTGATTAATAACATTCTTCCCTTGATCAAAATTTATGTTCAAATAAAATAAAGCAACGTCATAAATAGAAAGAGCAACTACAAAATAAAATAATTGACGCGTAAAGAATGCTGATTTTTATGTAAACGGTAACTTTTCTGATATTTATTATGGATTGCAACACTATCGTTTACAATGAAAAGGTAAACAACGTGTCTTCAACAATCATTTTATCGAAGCAACTGAAGCATACTTACTATTAGCGTAGCGTAACCGGTAGTGAATGTTTGCAAGTTTTCAAGATCTTTCGAATCGAACTAAATTTCTCGATAAATGCAAAGCAAACGAAGATGAACTGGTAATAAAGGACGAACTCAACTGATGAACACAGATACGCCTCGTCGATAAATTAAAAAAAAATCTGTCATGGACTGGAGGAAATCCTTTCCGACAACAACAAACTTTTACCAAACTGTACTGTATGCAACCGGGATCTGAAAATGTGTAATGTACTACCAGTGTCAACCGATAAAAACCATTACAAGCACTTCGTCAACTATCACAACAATTCCTTTTCATGAAACAAACAACCCAGTCAGTGTCGCAAGTTCATTTTATTATGTACGTACTAAATCATTGCAGAAAAATCTAAGTCAGTCTATAGCTCGCAAGTCGTAGTGAGTGATTGCAAATGGATTCACGGACACCGACATTGAGGCGACACAAGAAAATTAGTAGCCAACTTTCATCACTAAAATGCATTATCCAGCCACCATTTATTTATTAGATCTGTCGACTTTTTAACCTTTACCCAATCTCTCTATTCATTTATTTTTGTGTAATTGTACTAGTGGTAGTCTATTCCAGCCCAATAGTTGTTCTGCCCCGGTCTGGTTTATAGAATCGAGAATTGAAAGTTCCAACTTGGAACACGATTGATCCAACCAAAGCCAGTGTAGTGTGAAGTCTGTGAAGTAAACTACGCAGTATGAGTATGTAACTCACAATCAGTATTACTAATGAGTCGTACATTGTATGTACCTTGTGTAATTGATCTTGATACAAATCTACAGAGAGGAGAGAATGAATAATCAAATCCAACATAGAAACTTCTTTGCACTACTCCTAACCGCTTTATTAAACATTAAAATAGGTAGGTGGAAGCCATATGAAAATTTGTTGTTATTACTGCATAACTGTTTGCAATTTTGTCACATGACGAATAGTTTATATATATGTATAAGACTAAAGACTACCCTACCTCAACCTCAAAAAACCAGTGGGTGTATTGTAGTTTTGGAAAGCGTCATGTCATACTTAGTTTATTAATTTACCGGAATAGTCTTGAGCATGTAAAATTAAAAAATCATTGAGGAGAGTAGGGGAAGGCATGCATAATAGTGAGTGACGCAAATGAGGATGATTGGTATTGTATGAAGTATGAGTTTAGGCCTAGGTTAGGGATCACATGAAACATTGTTTGACGTAGACGAAAAAACAACGGCAACTGGAGCTATGCAGATTGCCAAACACTTCAGAGTTCGAGCAAACCAAACCACGAGCACCGCAACAAATTATCCGCACATTCAGATGAAATGACATGGGTATTATTGTGTGTTCCATATATATCATCTCCACTGGATGGAGTACTAAACTAAGAATTGAATTCAATTGACTATCAAATAGTACAAATACAGTGTTTATTATTGACACTGACTGACAGCATCACCAATTTCAATTTAGCAAGTCAAGCTGTTATAGCTGTCGCACAGTTACGTTGTGGTGGGCGAATTGGGCAATCAGCCTCGTCCAATTACAATAAGAACATGGTAAAGCAATATGGGGAATATCTATATTACCTGCTGTAAAGAACAATTCACATTCGATACCACCCGACACCCAGGCGTCATCAATCTATCCATAATGTACAGAAGCACATCTCAATCCTTAACAGAAGGGGTTGTTTTTCTGGCCATTTTATGGCAAGCTTGCTTGATGCCGATGTAAAGCCCAGATTTTTATTATTTCAAAGCCGACTCAATTCAATCAATGTATGTGCTAATGTGGTTTGTTGGTTGAACCTACAATGTTGGCCCTGAACTTGAGAATGCTAACCATATTGACGAGAGGACGAGACACGAAACAACAAAATTTCAGACATTAGATAATGAATTGTAGTCTGAGATGTTAATCCGCAATAACGGAATGCAATCTAAGAATTCATGACATGAATGAGTTAAAAAGTCTTCGAAGCGCAGTTCCACTCGCACTCTCTGCCAATAAATTCGTCGTGACTGAAACGTACAAACATTGCATCCTATTGTTAATAACGAATAACGACCCAGGTAAAGACTTTCAGACGGCTTCCGGTGTGTACTATCGGAGACATGCCAAATAAATAAACAAGTTTGCATTTAGTCTTCACTTTACAAACTCTGCGGATACGAGGCGACAACGACAACTAATGACGGGATTCGTATTTATGGACTAAACAACTACAGCGGATTCATTTCACAACTCGCAGAAAGTATAAGCCGGTTCTATTGCATTAAAGCAGCTACTAAAAACTAAACAAAGTCTACAAGTTGCACAAGGGTGTCAGTTAGGGATAACTGATTTTTTCTCCCATTATTTGATCATTATCACACTTATGCGCCCCGCTAACAGTTCCTAATTCATGTCTGACCTCATTTTCTACACCACACAGACGGTAATCAGACGTCCATTAGAAGTCTCAACTTGTGAAGAAATGATGCAAAAGATCATTTCCGTCTTCATTTGCAACATACATAACACAGGATTATTTAAAAGTGGGAGTTTGATAATTAAGTAGTCACAAGTTGAGAGTAAAACAGTAAAAACAGAAAATATTTGCTGTATTGATCACATAATAAAATAGAAAAACCATGAAACTGTTTTAATACAAAAGGACGAGAAACCTTCACCCAATTCTAGAGTCTCAGGACAAGGAGGAACACAACGAGCTCATAGATAGGTTATGAATATATATGGAACCACCCTAGCTTACAGTCGTGGAGTGGCTCGTTTTCTATTCTATCTAAGGATTCTAGTAAGTAAAGCAAGGGCACTTTAGGAGGGCTAAAGTGGATCAAAGTTAAATTAAGTAAAGAAAAGTTTACTATTCTCCCTTGGGACTTTCACTCCTCTACCCTACTCTTACGCCTACGCATTGTTCATATATAACGTATTGCAAAACTCTCTACATCGCTAGAGGGATGGGCTTGAAATTCAAGAGTGGAAAACTAGCGAATTGCATAGAATGGAACACTAATAATATTGCATCAGCCAACGTAATGTCACGTATAGTGTCCCTTTTTTATACAATAACATGGGCCATTAAAAACAAAATGATTTAAACCGTATCAGTTATCAGTGAGGAATTCCCCTTCAATCCATCACCACTCGTTGTATTTATCGTGGAAATGGCATGAGGTAAGGTGACCTGGAGAGATCAGCAGGCAACCGTTAAGCATTATTTACTACTGTCTGCTACGTCCATACACTTGAAAAATCAAACTCGAGGTATTACATAGAATTTTCCAAAGCTCAAAACAAATACAGACGTAAAAGAATCCACAATAACAAGTTTATCTTGGAAATTTTATTGTGCCCGATAGTAGTCGGCGAGTTTCAAACCTGACACCTGCTGCACGCGAAAAACTATGTATCAGTCCAGTCGTATGCATTTTATCTAGTCGTTCGTCTTCGTCAGCAATTAAATTCGCAAGTAAACAAGCTCATTGAGATTGTATAATATTCTATTTTTAATACACGTCATTAGATTAAACGGACAATATAAATTTGTTATAAACAGAACATTTCGTTCAACATAGAGTAGTAAAAAAAGTAGCTTGTTCAGTTCAAATGCTGATAAAGAAAGCACAAATAAAAAACAGCTAGCTAAAAAATGGAGAGGAGAAAGCAATTGCGAAACTGTCCATGAACCACGCTTCCAAATCTTTTTTCGGCATAATTTGATTGAATACATTAAACTTCATTTGAATAATTAGAAATATCTCATCAATAAAAGAAAATCTGTATCTAAGAATTTAGAAGCACTACAGTATAGGACTACTACCTACATAAAAATATGACTAGGTGACAAACACAGGATAACTAAATAATGAAAAAAGAATGAACAACTCAGCATTTACACAAATTGTGCAAACCTGATCTCCCGTGTAAATAAAACCATGCTGGTTATTTGTCACCCCCATATGGATGACATGGGCCATGTCAAATGGCAAGCAAAATTGAAACGAGGCAATTTATCAACGTTGACTACTCCACTAGCTCTGCATAATCTTAGATAGGATTGATTTATATTGCATTCTAGTGTAAGACTATAAATCAACAGTCATAATAATATCTGTATTGTAATGTTTTCGTGATGGTGAAAGCTGTGGTCACGTAACAGCAGCTGCCTTTCAAAACATCTTACATAACTATCTATGGGAAAACAGATCGATAAATGTGTTCTCGATACAATCTTTACCCTTATGCAGTGTAATTTCTGCTATATACGCTCTGCACAAAAGTAAAAATGATTCTGACTCGGTCATTTCATGTATTATAGGTAATTTAGAGCCAGCTGAAATACAGCCGGTTTTTTTGGTTAGATTGGAAATAAAAAGTAATTAATTTTTTCGAGTCAACAAGTATTAGATTGGATTAAAATATGGATATTGCAGAACAACAAGTAATGTCAAATTATACTTTGGCAAGTATATAGTGTAGTAATAAATAAATAGCCAGTCGGATTCCTGGGTACTGACTATAAAGTATAAACATCAAGAAAGCTAAAATAAGACTGATTGTCCTATTTTTCTTTAATCAGATTTCTTCAAGGCGAAATATTACAACAGTAATTAATTTTCAAATG
>JAQIWQ010000876.1:0-13186 GCA_034695825.1 Folsomia inoculata
GACAACTAAATTGATTGAAGGGATTGCTAATGCTGGCCCAGGGATTCAATTGTGTCTTAATTAGAACTTGTTAGTCGACTAAGAGAATTTACATGTGTTTGCAGGTCTCGAAACATATGCTAAACGTTGATTGCAATATGAATTTAAGTAATTGATTTTTGTGATTTGTATTATCTGATGCCCTTCTCCAATACTTTAGTTTAATAATTGATTTTTAAATTATAAAGTGTGTGAATGTCAAGTGAAATGAAGGTGTTTTACGCTCGCTCCACTGCCCTTTTAACTCATGCCAAGTTTAAATCTAATGAATACACAATGCAGTGGACATCCAGCTGCGTACCGTTCTTGATCTTGAAATTAACAAATGATCAATATCTTAATCAATAAAATATTGGCACACAAGCCAACACAACATGCGACATAATGTGACTACCATCCTGTACCTTATACAATTTGTATGATGGTGTATCCCATGTCAAACTAGCCTATCCCCATGACCGATCTAAACAATTTTACGAAATTGCCTTTGTTTGTAAAAGTTTGGGTGGAGGCTTGTGATGAGAAAACTTACCATATCATCCCTGCCTGTCTCATATAAGAAAAACAGTTCACCTACTTAATTACTATATATAAATAGTTACCTTGTAGGGAAACTCGATATGCCGTAGCAAATATCTGTCACATTATGAAGATTAAAAGGTTAAAGCAATGGTGGTGGTGGTGATATGATGAGATCCACTTTTATTCTCTCAAACCCAGGCTCATCTTTTCAACTCGTTCCTGCACTGTAGTCAGATTCATTTCATCGACCTTCTCGAAAGTAATCATTAGAAGAATTACGAGATGAGCACGTGTGTTCTGCTTTACTCTCTGACACAAACCACAATCCTGTTCATTCTTCCGTATTATGTATGTTAGAATAACTAGCAAAGGAAAAACAGAACTGTTCCTCCTTCTTAGCGGATAAGTTGACCCAGTTTCGTCCAATTTACTTTGGCTCCAAATTCTGTATTGCCTCTAAAATAAACCTGGGATGTTGGACAGCTTCGCAACTTTACTTTTGACTCGTTCAGTGTTTGAAAGTTCAACTCCACTTTCTTCACAGTCTTGAGCTAGAATTCGCAAAAAATAAAAAGGAATTTTAGATCTTGGAGTGACTTGATATGGCTCCCTTGAGACATCCAATACAAAGGTTGATGTTGAGGGACTGTACAAACGGGGGCCGTCACATGAAGAAAAGCGAGTATAGATGATGGTTTAGTAAAGGAAATGAAGTATTATACATATTCAGGACACGTACGAAACTTTTGCCAATTATATGCTATTGTCAAATGAAATTGTAGAGCTGGAATGAATTATTTGATGGTGTAAAGGCGTATCCAGCATGACGAATCCGTTTGTCATGTCAGTCAGTTAGGAAGAAACTCAATGTGCAAATATTTTTACAAGGCATCAACTAACAGGATTGTTGGGAATTATTTGGGTTTCTGACATTCAACTATGTACATAGATAGGCTGGCTTATATAAAATTATTGTACTCGTTCGTCTCCCATCTAGTTCGTATCAACAAAATTGCAAATGTATTGTGTTTGAGAAGAAGGGAGTGACACGAGTTTAGTGCAGGTCTACGCCCAAAAACTTCAATCTTTAGTGGTACTACGTCTTAAGCTGTGTTCTCCGTTCAAGATATTCCTCTGACATTTAGATTGCACTTATGGAGCACGCTAACACTACAAGCACAACTAACTGTAAGGTCAACTTGCCTTGGTATGGGATAGAAATGAAATTTTATCATGGAATTTGCTATTCATTGTTTTTGAGATTTCAGATTTCCTTCACTCAACTTTCCTAAAGTTTGAAAATGTTTACAAACTGATTTCAACTCTGATATTTCAAATGATAAATGAATTCGGTACGTACAAATACGGCAAAGTATCGTAAAGATCGTTTGTCAACGTCCCTTTCTTTCTCTACGATCACATTCATTCCTTTTCAACTTGTCTCTCTCTCTGCCTGAATTAAAATCTGGGGTATTAAGCCTTCCCTTTCTGTGTCTGCAGCATTATCATTACAGCTCAAACAGACTAGGATATATGTAATAGTAATCTAAAAACCCAATTTCCTGAAATTAATGGATTCACCCACTACTCACTCAGTTTAAAAATAGTTTAAATCTCTTTTGTAGTATTATTAATGATGCTCTTCTTGGAATAACAATAAGCGAAGTTACATGCATATAGTAAATCTTTTGTCATTGGATCTTTCGTCCTAGAATGTTGGACTTGTTTGGGACAAAACTAAAACTGTTAGATGAGACGAATATTTGCAACTTGCAAACTGGCCGTTGCAAAACCAAACCCTGAGGCATTGTTTAAAGATGAAGGAGGGTAGTTATTGGTTGTTCTTGGTGGGCAGGTGTGGATAATGTTTAATGGTCACATATCTCTTTACTTAACACGCGAAGAAGCACTTATCATAAAAGCAAACGAAACGTGGTCCCTCTGGCAGGGCTTTGCCATTTTTCCACTCTAACCTTTTCAGTTAACAAAGAGGGAACGAACGTGGGTTGGTTGGTAGCTGGAGTGCGGATATTGGAATTCGAATCTTGTCTAGATTCTACTCCCTCATGAATTGTGTGCTAGATTCAACCGACTGCAAACTTAAAGCAATAAAAAGATATTTTATGACCAACCCAAGATTTAAGCTACTGCTTCCGATTACTCATTACCATGCCGCAAGAACTTCTCTGTTGAATTTATATTTCAATCCAGTACCACACCATGTATAGTTTTTGCAAACCGTGTAGGCAGAGTGTGTGATGTGGTATTGGTTTTTAACAACTTGAACTAGAAATATGATTGATTATTTCAATTTAATTTGACCCACTAAGACAATTGATAGTGGCCATATAATGATGACATTATGGTTGTGGTGGCGAGTTGTGGACCATTTATTTTCTTGATAAGTCTAGAACACATGTTTATGATAAGGAAAAGTAGGTTTCTACATGATCGTAAACCCACTAATTTCTCAACAAGAACATTCAACAATGTTGATGGATTTACTTCCACTTGAAAATAAAGATTTGATCTTGAACTTGTTCGTTTTTAAAGGATTCCCAAATATGGTTTGAACACTTAACAAATAGAAAACTCAAACTCCATTGGCAAAACTTCTATAGATGCTGTCATTTATTTACAAGTTTGATATGTGATTTGCAATATTATTGTGTGTACACTTGAATTGAACACCGCAGAACAATCAAACTTTTTCTAGATCGCAGTGATCATTTATTTGCCTCCTTGTAATTCAGTGATTTCAATCTTTGATTGAATCTCATTTTGTTCAGATTGATATGCATTAGATTTCTTAGGACGCGATAAATTATATTTTTAATTGGATGTTATTCTTGACATGAAGTGATATGTTGTTGAATTGCGAATAAGTTTGAAACTGTTGTTTGCTTTGTGGGTTAAGAAGATTACATCTGCATCTTTGCTCATTATTAAGATAATCCTATATTTTTTTCTCCTACATCAATTGCGAATTTCATTTATGGTAGTTGCTCTTCCGTACTTCATGATCATTAGTTATTATTTGTAGTTGCAAGACTCATGATCATGATGGCTTATTTTTGTTTTTCCTAAATTGGTATTGATTTCTTATAATGGTAAATCAATGTTTGGCATATTAAGCTAAACACGACACACGTGTCATTTTTATCTTGTCTTTGCGTAAGGAAGGATTGAAGTTATCAAATGAAAAAAGAAAGATTGTCGCCAGAAGTAAAGCATATTGTATAATTATCAGCCATGCATAAGACATCGCATAAATGGAATTGCGAGTGTGGTTTGTGGTTCTGGTAAATATGGGGAGATAAGTCTCAGTCAGTCTGTTATGTGGAGACTAAATGGTTATTGTTATTTCCTGTAATCCTTACTATCTCTTTGGGTCCATAGTTTTTCTTCCTTGTGCATCATTCTCGAATCCTTATATCCCATATTTCACTGGTACAACACGTTTCCATATTGCAATGTTCTTCGATAGGAAGTTTAGTAGGTACAGGTTTTGTTCAATCTCTTCTTTTGCTTGTTTTAGTGGATTAAGCAATTTTTGGCATTTTATTATGATACAAAGCGTTTGAATGTGACTACTGCATTTCCAAAACTTAGCTAGCGAGGTTTATCTTCTCTTTTGAAGGATTACGGATTTATTTTACTTTGAAATAAAATTGTATCCCACAAACAAAATCATTATCATAAAGGTCATTCAAGTTCAGTGCTGGCTGACTATACTTAGATGCGGGGGAATGTTCTGTGGCATCTGTGGTAATTTTGCACCTGTATCAATTTAACAGTAAGCTCTAAACGTTGCTAATTTCGTACTTTCTATTTAATGATAAATTAGTTGTTAGTGATAGCTCAGGCAATCGAAATAATAATCTCAAAAATAAATAAACAGTACCACTTTCAACTAAATTGACAGTAAGAAATGAGATTGAGCTGGGACACAAAAAACCAGTAGGGACTATGCCAAGTTATCATGAATTATGCTGTATTAACATGTTACCTTGCTTTGTCTTGTAACATGCAGATTCTGATTTCGAAAGTAGAAATACGCCAATAAGATTATGTATGACAATAATAATGGTTAAAGATGCGGAATGAGGTGGACCGAGTCCAATTCAAGTAGCGGCAGTCATCAGTAGTGGTGTTGTAGTGATCTGCAGAATTCACTGAGCGAGTACACATAGACAGAACGGTCACATCATCGATAAGTAATGAACCAGCACAGTCAAAAGATAGTAATACGGTATAAGGTGGCACGTATTTACTGTGGATGATAGAAGTTGAAGTAATAATTGGTACAGAGCTGATGTCTGTTGCATTCAAGTTTGCTAAAAGGTGAGAGAATAAAAGAAGGCCCCACCAAATCCCAATAAGCTTCATAGAAAGAACGAGACATCACATCACATTGCAAGTCGCATTATAGTAAATGGACTCATAGTCACAGGCAGAATATGAAGATGTGTATTTTGTTACTTCAGTCGTTTCGCTGGATTGGGTCAGATTAGTCATTCTGCATCTATCTGGGAGCAGCTTATTATTACTCACCTCGCTTGCAGCAACAGTTAAGTTGAATCGAGACATTAGAATTAAACGGCAGTGAATGTAAAGGTGTTTAGTAAGTGTGTCACAAGCGACAATCACATTTTAAGACTGCTACACACTTCCACATTTCGAGTTTTGTTGTGCGTGTACAGTACTCGTTGGATTGAATGACTTGGAGATATACTTTGCATATGTATTTAGAGTTTAAGCAAATTCGTGCAAGTGACAAGGACTGAGTGAGTGAGGCAAATAAAATATTATAGCAAATTTTTCTCAGATATAACAAGTAATACCAAAAGTCTATATTCTTTAGTTAACTTTATGGATATGGCGACGCTAATGGATTAAGTTTAGTTTAGTCGGAAATTCTCTTAAGTAAAGTCACTCATAAAGAATTCTGCTCCCGGACATAAGAGAGTGTATTTAGTTGAGGAAGTGTGTCCTAAAAATTCCGGATGTAGATGTTTCGGTCTGGTTCACTAGAACGTATGCTTCTTACTGCGTAAAGTAAAGCTACTGTGAAAGTTACTTAGGAGTGGATTCGAGTTGTAGAACCTACTTGACTCAAGTTCTTGTATTTCGGTGAAAGCACTGGTTTTTTCTTTCATGAATATCAGTCGGAGCGATACTTCATGTTGAGTTATCATAAAAAGTGAAATGGACTAATTTTACTACGAAAAACTTTTCGATCCAAGTTTTGAGCTGTACAGAAAACGAGTGAATGTGGAGGATTTTGAGAAAATGAAGCTAAGCATAGGATTACAATCCGATAAAACGTCTCATCCTCATCCTACACTCGTTCTTCTTGTCGGAGAGTGGAAATTAGATGAGTAGGAATAATTTATGGATATAAGAACCACTGGTGCGCCTGAAAAAGCAGAAACGAGTTCGAACTTCACCCTGAAATAGTTCCAACTCCAGGAAGCAATCCTATAGAAATTACTGATCAACAGTATTTTCACAATTTATTAGTTACGCTAGAACGACTCTGGATTTACGGCAATCAGTAGAATAGTGCTTAATAGACTTCGATCATTCTGTGTCGAGGGTGACTCACAAACTAAATCTGGCAATGATGACATACTCCTGGAAGTCTCTTCTTCCAGCAGGGAAAGTCTTTTGTGTGATGCAGTGATCCGAGACGTGGAATTGTAACTGCAACAGTGAGCGTTAACTACTGGCTTGCGTCGTTTTATCCATAAATGTAAGCCACTGCACGACAGCTTCAACCAAGGAGTTACAAACAATGTGCAGGAAGAGGAAGAAGGCCACTAACTATGGAGAGTCGAGGATATAAAAATATAATATAAGGAACAAGCTGTATGTCGTGTACTCTGGTTGATAAGATCATCACTACTTTTATAAGAAGCATTTCGGATAGTGGGAGCACAGGATTATGTACACTTAAAGTGGTTGATTGGACATAGAACATGTGGCAAACGATGCTGGGGTGTGCAGCTTTTTCTCTTCTCAACAATAGACTCGTGTTCCATCGTCTTCAAATGAACCATTGAAGACTTTGCTGGTGAATGGATTCAGCTGCAGCTCAGTTTTTCCCTGAGACTTCTATTTAATGAGAGATGAAAACTTGTTTTCATGTACCTGAGAAACACCTTTCCTACTGAACTTTAAAACTGATCCCTAGCTATTCTAGGAAATAGAACGGAAGGACTGACTGGGTGCTGTTCTTTCACAAACAAAAAATCCCTATGAATTCTGATTGAAGTGGGGTCGTAGCTTTAAATGTGTGATTGGGGTAGCATATAATATTCTCAGAAATAATGATGCAAGATTATCCCACTTTTCTACTGAAGAGATCAATTCAACTCGGTCTCTAAATACGAGGTACGAACGAATAAAGAAATATTCTACTCGTGGAACAACTTCCGTCTGGTTTGGTCGACTTTGACTTTAAGCCATGTTATTAATCGCAGTTCTAGAAACGAGGCAGAGGGCAAAAGTAGAGTAGTAGGATATAGAGGCAAAAAGTTAGCAGAAAAGTTATCATTTTCCGTCTGTTGTGATCCTTCATGTCGGTTTGTTACGCTGTGCAGTGTAATATTGCCAGGATTATAAATGGATGCGTCGGATGAGTTTAAATTTGTAAGTGGAAGAACTCACAATGGTCATCATCATCGTAAAGAAGCCACAGAATCTAGAGGTAGCAGCAGTGTGGAAAACTTGAGGAGTGTCCCTGTCTGTATTTACAACACAAATAAGAACCTCAAGCTCCAGTTCTTGTGGAACCGAGCTTTCAAACTTTTCCAGTCACATAGAACGGTTTATAAAGCTGTGTCCGGGATCAATTATCAAGACTGCGGAGGAACCTGTAGTCGTTCCGGGACAAGTCGGACCAGTGGGATCAGTTTAAGAGCCAAAAGCCTAAGTCATAGTCATTTAAGTGGATTAGAAAACATGGAACAGACGATGATGACAAGTCGGGGTGGAAGTGGAAAAGGAGGAGGTGGGGGAAGCAATCGTATTCTAGTTGGCCAAGAGAGCATCATTGGCAACGATGACGACAATAAGAGCAAAACTGCATACGAACAACAAAATGTGGTACCAGTTACACAGCCACGAAAGAGAACCGTTTCTAGACTAGGTGGTTGCAACAGTAGCGATAATGGTAGCAGGAACAACGCAGCAACCGCTGTCAATGCTAATCCTCAACAGAGGAGACCTATCAGCATTTCCGGGGGTGAAATACGGGTTGAAAAACCTCAAGGTGACGAAGGAAGAATGGATGATAATTGTATCTCAATAGCTAACAACATTCGCATTCCTCTTTTGCTACCTGCTCATTTGAGACGGACTCAGAGTGCCAGGAGTCGTTGCAGTGTTGATTCCCTGTTGAGTTGTCATAATCATAATGACAACTACAACGACGAGATTCTTACTGTTGCACTTTCCTCCCCCGCACAAACTCATTCCCATGTTCACAAAAAGTTAGCCAAGTCGCACACGCAAACCGGGCGTCCAACTGCAATCTACAACAATTCGTGCTCCATTTCTTCTTCCCCTTACCCGGATCTTGACTGCAGTGAACCGTGTGAGAAGGGAAATTGCTCAGACTGTTCATCGGAAATTGTCAGCAATTTGGACTCTGGTCTCGACACCTGGAAAGCGACCACACGAAGTCCAAGTCCTCGTTCTGGAATGAAACCAAAATTGAGAGATTCATCCGGTATAGTTTGTACGATTTCCCAAAGGATTCCTTCTGACGGTAATGGTAGCAAAAGTGAAGGGATGTTAAGGCAAGACGCTCCCTCTCCAATTAGCACTAGATACGATGACAGCTTGGAAAGTTGTCGAAAAATGAACCACAACAGTGCCTTCGGAAATGGAAATACAACGGTGGTGTTGATTAATGGTTGTTTCGAGTCCGATCAGTATCAAAATTTTGCGCAATATGACAGCTTAAATCTAAGTGACTATGATTATGAATGCATGAGCGAAATTGATTTAAATAGTGAACAGGGTTCTGGTTCTGGATCAGGAATTGTCGCGTCTAGTGCAATAGTTGGTGACAAAGAGAAATTCACCCGAGACGGTAATCCACCATGTGAAAATGAGTTGGATAGTTTGGATTTAACTTTGTTTGAAGAGGCTCGGAAAGCAGGGTCCGTGGCTACTTATTGTGCCACAATGAGTGAATTATGCAAACAAGACGATGATGAACCCTTGTATGACACTGTGTGCTCCGAGCACAATGGTGACAGTGTATCAGTGGTCGGAAATAATAATAACAGCGACTGCAGTGGGAGTGGCAGTGTTTACATTAATGCGTGGAGTGATGCTGGAAGCGAATTTGAATTCATGTCTACCAATGCTGTTTCCAGTAATATTGATATTTTATTTGAACCATTTTCACATAATATATTCATTTCTTTGCACGGAGGGGGTTGGTTAAGGAGACTGAGGCTGATGAGAGTTTTACGACTTGTAATATTTTATCTTTGCTATGCACCAATTAACGAGACACGTTATATTATTTAAGGAAGAGCGATTAGTAACGGCCAAAATATGAATGTCGTGTCTTTTTGCAGGGCCTACAGTTAATAGTGCCCTCAGCATTAATGAGAAAGGAATGGCTAATAGTAGCTCTAGGTCGTATTTGCAACTTGAAATGTCCCCAATTGTCATTACAATTGCTGATTATGTTGAATTTGAAGTGATCGATTGTACTCGAAGCTTCAGAGTCCTTATCGATTCCATCTTTATTGCACACCTTATGCCTTCCCAAAAAGGAGAAAGGGTCATTACAAAATTTAAAGATATCGCTTCTCAATCAAATCGAGTCTTCCTCCCCTTTCACACCAACTGCAACTACCAATATCAATCATGATGAATGGAATGCTTATAATATTCATCTCATGAATAATCAATCAGTGAATTTCAAACTAATTTCAACATTTTCATTAATTTATTTCCGCAGATCGTGAAATTATGATGGGCCACACTCCTAGAGGCAATCCGCTTGAAGTTGATTGGGAGCCCTACTTTTGCGTACTTAATCAGTTGGATCAGATATTCACTGCATATAGAAGCGAGGAAATGTCGGTGAGTTATAAAAATGTTTTCTATCTCAATCTCTTCACTTTTTTATTCACTTTATTACCTCTCACTTCAATGCTACATCATTCTGAAACAATAAACAATGCTCAGAAATAAATCCTCCATTGACTGTACCAGTTTTGAAAAGCGAGTATGTGCAAATAATTCAATATGATGAAAGTGCTCAAGTAAATTATCTGGATTTACAATCTTGAAATACTTCTCCTCCCTCGATTCATCCGCTTGTTCTCTTGTTCCTCACATCTTGACATTAAAACCTACCTTTGTGCCGATTGTTTACGCAGACCAAAACTAGAAATTGCGATTAATAAAGCAGTTTGAGACCACACGACATTTCCGACCAATTCAATTCATAGAAATAATAGTGTACTTGCGTATGTATGTAGGTAGGTAATCAAAATGGTCATAATGTGCAAGCAATGTGATATTAATCGGTGGGATTTTGTGCTATGTGGGTGGGTGGACAGGATACTCATGTAGATCATTGATGTAGTCTATTGTCATGTGTGGCTCTTTCTCAAGTGGTGTAGATTTCGAGAAGAAGCGTATGTATCACGTCAGGTCACACGTCATGTGCTTAATGATGCTTTCTGTATCAATGATAAAATATTAATTGAACCCTTTAAAAGGAAGCATCAGAACAAGGCAAGGGTTCGAGCACACACTCACTTCAAGTTTGACTGATGTATTGAGCACAACCATAATCTTTTGACCTGTTCTGGATTCATATATGTATTCAATCGAATCGAAATCAATTCATATTAATACACGACTACATACATAGTTTACTATGTCAATAGTACTGCCTAAAATGTAGGCTGTGGCAAAAAAAAGTTGATATCGAAATAAGATGACATATGTTAACAATGGGAAAATAATGGATTTGTCAGGTAAAATTTGGTTTGATTGACAGTGTTAAGAACTGCCCGACTCAGATAGCGTAGGTGGTAAAAATTTGAGTGCGCCAAGTAGTTTAGTAATGCAATAGACCAATAGATAACAGAAATTGATAGCCAATTTAATATTTTTAAAATTCGGACAACTTGGTTGCATTTTTGTAACAAATCAGAATGCGAATGTTTATTCAGGTCGAGAAAACATCACATAAATGATAAAACAAATAAAAAATGTTATGTCGTTGTTCATTTACCGGAACTAGACAGTTGAAGTTCACATCATTTTAATCATGCCAAGTCATTAAAACACAACGGATATGACAACAAGACAACAGTTGATGCACCAACTGAACATTTCGGTTCATTTCTTTACATCCAACTTTATTGCACACAATACAAGTAACTGCAAAACTGTTCTGGTAGTTACTAAATTTTAATCTACTTGAACATTCAACAACTTTTTGTTTCTGTTCAACTTGCATAACGGTATTCGTGATGAAGGAGTAAGAAAATGTTGTATGCAGAAAAGACATCACAACAACAATATTATTTGTGTCTTCGTTCGTATAGGTGAATGGATTCATAGTGCAGAAATTGGCTGCTGTTTGAAGTGCTTTATATTCGTGAGGATGTGGTTGAACTGGTCTTCGTCTTGGTTGAATTACATGTTCACATAATTGCCGTAATTCTGTTGAAAAAGTGAAAAGACGAATCTTCTTTCCTGAGGCATTTTTCTTTCGTAAACTGATACAAATAGTGAATTAGAACTGCCGTTTTTTAAATATGAGGAGATAGGCCTGCGTCCCGATGCAGGAAGTGCATACCATTCTTCAAGTAATGTTGCACTGCTTTTCGGAATACATATTGGGATAATGATTCTAAGTAGGAATTTGTTTAGTTTTATAAGAAAAATTGAACCAACATAATTTTCATTTGGTTCCATTTATGTCCTCGTCCTCGTACGACAAATGACAATAACTGTCATTCCACATAAACTGTCACGTTCGTAATAATCATAATGATAACAAGAATTAGGTTTTTATAATGGCGATGGCCATACCACTTTCTGTACAAGCATTAAAAATTAGGTTGTCTGGTGTTTGGAAATATCAAAAGTATCCGGAAATGAATTGAATGACAAGAAGCGTCCCGTACCTGATTTTATCTCTGATCGAATCCCAAATTTGAGATTATATATAAATATCGAACGAAATCTATATTTGTGCTCCGTCCCTTTCATCTTGTCGAATCTCAGAGCTGTTATTTTAATGTTCTCGATGACACAAATGAGAGGACACCAAATAACCGCAATTTGCCATTGAATCTGAATCTATAATTGTTAGGACTTTGGGATGTGGTTATTTAACGTAACCGTACAGAAAAGTGTAATTGACCACGATTTGCATTATTACCATTACCATTTTTGGTTTGGATATTTACGAGGAAAACGTGAGAAAGTCCATTTTCGTCACATTTTCTGCGTCGTGTGTCATGTCATGATTGCATCGTGTCGGTCTAGGTGTAGACTGTAGACAAGCAATTATATAATTCTGAAAAAGAATTATTTTGTGATCAATCAATTAAATCAATTCATAGATCTTTCCCGGAACACCGACGCGACCAAGGACTCAAAATAGTGTGGTAAGAAAACGGACCATAATTTGTGATTTGTCCTTTGTCACACCAGCTTTATTGTTGTAAAACTGTTCGCACTGCCTGCATGAAATCCACCATAATAGTTGTTCACTTTTATGGATAGTTTCATTTAGTGAATGCATTTACTGATTTTACTGTTCCCCTGGGATGAATCCGATCTATCACAATAATATCCGTGAAATTTTAGATTTAGTTGATATTGTTAACCTAACCTGCACACTTGCACTTATGTAAAATAAACTATATCTGTTGTATTTGTATAGCCATATATGCCATGTTTTGTGTCCAACTCAACGTTCGCGTTGATAAGTTTTTTTTAATTTGCCAGCTTTTTAACTTCCATTATTTCCACTTTCCTAAATGTGGAAATAATTTCCTGTCTTAAATATTTCTAGTATGTGCGAGACATTCATTCTTATAACTTACCAAAAATTTAATTCTTTAGTTGACGGATAACGGGATATCACCGACGGAAGTACCTCGTGTCCGAGTTGACGGTGGCCCCAACAGCATAAAATGTCTAATCAACAATGCGAAATGGGGCATGAACACTTTACTTGAAGAGGAAGAAGAATCTGTGATGCTCAATGGAAATGACAAGGATAAAAACTCAGATTTAAGCAATAGCTCAGTACACAGAAACAGTAGTCCGTTGGGTAAGTAAATATGTTCATAATAAATATTTTTGCAAGTCCACTAATCCCAGAGACATTCAACGAGTTGATAAGAAACATGTTACGTATCGTAAGTAATTAAGATGGGCAGCAGCCTTTAGTTAGGTGTTGCCTCATTAAAATTTGTTCATAAGTAATTATATCTGATTTGCATTCATAATCTTTTGTTGTGATATATTTGAAAGTGGGTCGTGGGAAATTGTTTGCAAACCAATTAACGGAAACAGTGTTTCAATGTTTCGCCAAAGTGAAGTGCTCATTTTTTATGCGTGA
>JAQIWQ010000877.1:0-13178 GCA_034695825.1 Folsomia inoculata
CTCGACATTCGCAAATGAGTTGCTTCATATTTGCACATTATTGATAAGATTACCCTGAACAATGCTTCAAGATAAATTATGGGCATCGGCATTGTAGATGGCCAACAGAATTGCACATTTACGGGTCAGATATGTACATATGAAATGGTTCTACTCAACATTACAGGTACCCCACCCACGTAATTAGAGCTCCTCATTTGTAATTGCGTACAAACTTTACCAAATTTACATGAGCTGAGATGAGATGAGATTCCCGTTTTCAATTTTTAGTCTCGAATGAGTCCAATGCATGCTTCATTTTTTTGATTTTTTTCCTTTTTAATGTTCCCTTCTGTAGATACTTTGCCTAGGAAATGATTTTTGCACTACTGCTACGTAAATGTTGGAGAAATGACACGTTATATTCTTCATTTTTGTTGTATTTATGTATTAACTGTATTATTTACTTGCAGATAAATCGTAACGTAGCATCTCAATTCTTTTGGCAATGGACAATGCCCGTTATCTTGCAGTTTTGTTCAAAGTAATCTTATCAACGATGAGTAAATATGAAGCAACTCATCCGCTAATGTCGAGTCCACACTTAATATGGGGGTAGTTATTATCTGGTTTATTGTATGGAATGATTCCCAAGTTATAACTTTTTGTTCGGGCGTTGATCACTCTGAATTCTTCACAGAGAAGAGAAGAGATTCTCATTGAAATATTGAGTCATTGGGTCATGTCTCATAGAAAGGAGGCAACTATAGGAAAGCTTTATGCAGTTTTAATTTCAGAAAAATTCATGTCGTTGCTGGCTAGTAGTGATTTGTTGAATAAAGTTATATTTCAGACCCATGAAGGCTGTAGAAGCGATGCTCATTAAAATCTTTAGCCACTGGGTTACGGAAGGAATTGTTTATGCAATAAATTAAAAACTTGTTTACTGAATGCCTGCATGGAACTGTTTCATGGAATATGTTGACTGAAGTGTTTGCATATGATAGCCTGATAAAATATAATGTACACGGTTGTAGTTTGATATTAAATGGAGAGCAGATAAAATAAGATACCACAAAAGTATTGGATAATGTTCCATACGATACGGATATTTGTAAAAAGTGGTAAAAATTTAAAACATGGTTTTAATTCAATTATATGACGATATTTCAATTATTTTGCATAGAAATAAACTGTTTGTAAAAAGATAAGTGAGTACAGTGCAGATGCACATAATTTTGTGTCGACGGAATTCGGTATTTATGTCGGTAGACAAATTTCTCTATTGCATCAGACCGGACACGGGACAACAGAGGGTAGGTTTTAATATCCAACGAAAACTTGTTATTTAAATTTTGACCAAATTCAAATTTGTTACAAATAATTCATTGTATTAGATAATATTTAATATTCGTTTTAGTTGACTTGATGTAAATCACTCTTTAATTTGTACAAACTAAAAGAGTGATGGTTGTAGATGTAAAGGAACGCCAAATAAGTCGACGTAAGGAAATGCTTAGGGTGAATAAACCATTGTTTAAAATAATATTTCCGGTTTATGTGTTACGTTACGAGCAGAGAATATATGCCCTTCGGTTGCCGTCCCTGTGGTCAAGGACTTTCACTTTGTCATAAATAAAGATTTCGTGTCCTCTGAAGCCGATCACGATTTATGAATCTCCAAAGAAACAAATTGCCTTTTTTGCGAAGTTAATAAAACCCTGGAATATATTTGGTACAATTCATTTGGAAGCCATCTTCAGGAGATGGCTGCCAAATAATAAATTGTACCAAAATTGTACCAGATGGCTGATCTCATTACCTACTGCTCTGTAAAGTCGTAATCTTATCAATTAACTGATTAAGGTTTGTCAATCATTAAAGGTTATAATGTAGTTCAGTCCGGTTACTATTGAATGACGTGGAGATTTTAGTTGAATCATTTAACCCTTGTTCTGGGTGTTGTCCGTCAGTACTGCGCAGTCAATAATTCCACACGATTAATCAATTTCAGCGTTGTCAACGTCATATTTGAATATATAAGTGACCAGATTATTTCTCAAAATGGATGCCAACGATATGGAATTTCCAGGACCCTCGAGGAAAACCACAACTTTTGGTAATTTATAAACAGCCTTCAGTCACTCATAAATGTCTTGTACTAAATAGTATAATGTAGGAGGTTGAAAACAATGTGTTGTTATTAATTGCAGTTGAATCGATTGTGAATTTGCGAGAGGTCGTGAATATTCTTACTGAAGACCTTCACTTTGTTCGTACATGGAAAGACTTTTATTATGCACTCCAAACACCTTCACCAGATTTTGAACAGTGGGACAGGTCATACAATAACAACACGATGACGATCAAAGAGATTCTCATCAAGACCTTGGGTGATTGGGCCATGGCTCATGGAAAGGAGGCAACGATAGGAAAGCTTTATGCAGTTTTAATTTCAGAGAAATTCACGTCAGTTGCTGGTTAGTGGTGATGAGTTGAATGAAGTCATACTTGTTCTAATGGGCATTTATAATTACAGAGGCTCTCAATGGCCAATATCCTGACCTGTCATGTACAGTGGTCCAAATGACAGCTACGACTGGGAGGAATCAATCAAGAATGACCAATTCGGAAGTTGACAGACCAATCTCATTCCAGTTGTGCAAACCTTCTAAAAATTTTGTGGGGAGGAGTAACGAAATTCAAATGTTGAACAAATTTTACCAACAGAAGAAGAACCTGGTGGTTGTAAGTGGTCTTGGAGGTGTTGGTAAGTCTGAACTAGTCAGAACATTTGGAATAAATTTCCTCAATATTGCACACGGGAGCTGTATCTGGATCCATGGCGACAGCGAAGAGAGTTCCAAGACATCCACTAAACGATTAGCAGATAGTGTCGACCTCAAATTAGAATCGGATAAGGATATAGTTGACATCTTTCTAGAGGTTTACAATAGGAAACTTAAGAAATGGCCAATACTGATAATAATTGACAATGTTGATAAAAGAAACAGTTTGGTTGAGAAACTCATCCAAGGTTCTAAGCCACTGCTGGATAATATACCTTTAATAGTTGTGACCACTAGGAATAAGTTGGTATTGAATAATGCAGGGGTAAATATTGAATTAGAAATGCTAAATCCAAACGAATCTGTCAAAATGGTGACAGATGGATTGGGGTCCTGGGATTTTGTATCTGATGCAATTAAATTATGTGAAACGATGGGGCATTTTCCGCTGGTACTTCAACAGGCAATCTCATTCATTAAACATAAACGTGATCATTCTGTTAGGAAGAATTTTGGTGTGTCTGAATACCTTGAATTATTTCATAAAGACCAAACCAGATTGATGGATTATCCATTGAATGTTGATTTTAATTACAATTCAACAACATTTAAAGCATGGGTTGTTATTTTGGATGACATGAAATTAATGAATGGAAGAAATGGTCTCCTAGCTGTAGATATTCTGCTCATGCTGGCATATTTCGATGCCGATGGCGTAAGGTTGTCCGATTTGATCGAGTTTTATCAATATGTTAACATATTGAACAAAAGTGACATTGACAGAAGGGAAAATAAATCAGACTCAGAGGACATTGAAGAGGCAGTAGAGTTACTCCAAACTTACTCCATGTGTCGGGTAGATTATGAAAATTCTACTCCAAAAGGCGATTTAAAGGGCTGCAGCATATCGTCACACAGATTGATTAGGGAGTTTATGGTATCAAGTAGTGATACTGAGAGAAATAAAAAGGTCCTACGAAGGTTAATGTTCATAAACAAGTATGTTTATGTGTTATTGGATATGCAAAACGTTTGCAAACTTGGGGAGCGATATAAAATTTTAGTTGCAGAGATGTTCATCCAATTTTGGAATTTGGATGTTGGTGATGGGCAGATTTGCACTTCAGAGATGGATAAAAAAAACCTAAACCAGGCATTAGAAACTGATGGCTTAGAAATTCATCTTGAACTAAAGCTCAATTTTGCTATAACGGATTCGATGCGTTCCCAATCCAAGTTACAGAATTGTCATAAAATATATGAATTTGTTAGACACCGGCATGGATTAGATCATAAACTAATAAAAGCTATATTGCAGTTAGCAGGCAAAAGCATACTTCAGGAAGCTGGACTACCTGTTGACACTTTGACTCGGTTCTTAGTTGATATGGTCAAACGTAGGTGTGTCCCACAGGATGAATTGGTGGTATCGTTTGTTGAATTTATGGTGGCGTTTCATATTAGAAATGTAAGTAAAGAGACGACTGAACTTCTCATGTTAATTCATGATTCTGCATTAAATAATTACTACTCGATTAAAGATAATTGTAAATTCTTCAGTTTAATAGCTTTGGCAACGATTTCCAATTTGTTCAAACGGAATGGAGATTCGGATCTATTTAATCAAATACAATGCGAAATGTTCTGCCTAATGGAACATCCTAATGAATTAACAGAAGCTTGGCAATTTGTCGAGATCAACTTTCATTTGTTTTCGTTGCCAGCCAAGGCATTAATTTTTCAAAATTGCACTAAGACAATTGATCTAAGGGTATTTAAGCTATGCATATTACAACATAAACGGTTTTTAATTGCAGAAGATGAACAGGTGGTGAAGTTATTGGATTTATTAATTGAGTCAAAATCAATCTGTCACTTGGATGTATTTGCCTATGTTATATATTGGTCAGAGGAGAAGGGACATTGTGATCAAACGTTGAAATTTTCCAGCCGATTGGATTCAAATCTATTTAATAAGGAATTGCTAATCAAAGTGATCAAAACAATCAAAGATTATAAGTCATCACCATCATATAAGAAAGATGTATTTTTGTTAGTGTCACTGTGCACTGAAATAATGGATTTAGTTAAGAATGGTTTGGTTAATAGGTACGAAGGAATTTGGTCACTTGGAGAAATAATAAGGCGTCTACTGCATCGTAATCGTAGAGTCTCTAATGACAAACTTGTAGAATTGATTGATATTCTGGAAGGATTAGTAAGTAATGACAATGAAAAACACTTGTTTATAAGGAAGATGTACAGTGTACAATTTGACAATATTGTTAAATGGCGGCCAAATAAAAGCATACTTCTCTTTTTGCATTTGCGTTTGCAAAAGTATGGATTGCATTTGACAATGCTTAAAAGGGTATTATGGTCAGCTTCCGTTGAAAAAGTTGTTGCTATTGGTAATAATATCATTGAAAACCATAGAGAAGGGTTTATTAATAAATCTGATTCCTTCTTGGCAATCAAATATGTTGCAAAATCACTTATTAGGCAACGTGAAAAGGACCAGTCAATAGAAATATTATTTAAAACTCTCAATATCGAACAATGTCCATCGTCTGATGGAAATCCAAAGAAATCATTATTTGAGAAGGTGCAATTGATAGCTGTGAATTTAGATGGCATTAATATTGCCATTGCAACATTCTTGTATCTGGTGGAATTTATCGATATAGATGACACACAAGGGTTTTTGTATCCAAGCATTATACTGAATCAGATATTAGAAATACTTGTACAAAAACAATCTCCTATAAAATTGTTAGCTTTGTGTTACGAAATTTATCGTTTTCGTTTTGGTTGGAACAAATTTCATTTGTGTTGGACGTTGATTCAAATATTAAATGGTCTTGTAACAATGAATAAGAATGAACTTGCAGAACGGTTTCTTAGAGAAATAATTAAAGAAACTAAAACAGACGATGAATTCTTTTGGTTCTATAAAGCCTGTTGGTTCATAGTCCTCGGGACCTATTATGACGCAAAATTGGATATTGATGCTGATTTAGATATGCAGAAAGTGAAAGACTGTGTCACCCAGTTGGGACTTTTCGAAACCACGTGGAAAGCTGAATAACGACAAAACTGTTTGTTTAGAAATGTTTGGTTGTTCAGTTGTACGTTATTAACAATCCACTAAGTTGGAGGGTATTTCATTCTGTATAATACCATGCTTTCGGCCTTCACTCGAAACATAAGCGTACTTGAGCCTAAACTATGCATCGTGGGTAAAAAACAAAAGAGAAATAATTAGATTACTTACGTGATTAAGAGTGGTTGAATTGATGGACCCTTAATTATCTCTTGGGTACCTCGAAACAACCTGAAAGACATGAATTTCTAGAAATGCATTGTACTTTCTTAGCTTGGAGTTAGAATTCTGATTAGATCATAATCGGTGTTTGTAATTTGTAGGAGAATAACAAGTCACAATGAGGTGAAGGATGTTTCGTTTGTTTCAGGGTTTTAGGTGTGCCTCATCTTAAAACTTTCTCACTTTTGTTTTTAGTTTGATTTAATAAAAATTAAACTTCATTTTCAAATCAAGTTTCTAAGTTTCTTTGACATTTTATACTCTCAGCCGAACGAAATTAATGAATATTTAATATGTACAATTAATTTTATTACATTAATATTAATTTTGTTAAACGATGCATTGTTGTAATATAAGTAATAAAAAAGCAGCATCCCTCCGCAATCTTCATCTCCGTAGTTTGTTCGATTTAAGAAATACTACTTGATACATTTTATGCATTTACAATCGGGAAGTTCAGTCCTTATGGGTTCTACATTTCATCTTGAAATCAATTCACGCAAATAGACGACATAAATCTCAAAATGATAAGAATGCAGAATTAACAACTTCACATACATGATCACTTCCTCGGCTGTAATTTTTCATTAATTGAATCTGAATCATCATACGGAATGGCCGATTAAAAATTTGGTATAAAGTAACATGAGTATGGCAATATGTATGAATCTAATGTAGTTTATCAATTGGCATGAGTCTAGAAGGAAGGTGCGAAAAAAGTTGCAATAACTAAATACAAAAACATCAGTTACTTAAATAAATGTATTTTTATTAAGTTCAAGTTCAAGTTCAAGTTCAAGTAACCTTTATTCGAGTGTAAATAGGTATCAGCATTAAAACGCTGGTTTGCAATCCATGACACTATATCTGCCAAATAATTTAAAAGCTTCGGTATCGATAAATTCGGGGAAGTTTTTAATAAATTTTGTTTTCCCGGAGATGATGTTGATAGAATAAATATTATATTTAATGTACCAATTTTTGTGTACGTACGTATTCCCTTATTGAAGTGTACTAACTATGGAATGGGATTAGTATTCTCGTCCAATCCTGGGAAGTGATCGATTATTGGTTTTTAGTTTAAGAAAGGTCAATATACCAAATACCGTCATAATCAACCCCATAATACGTTGTAAAATCGTACGACCACCCCCCAAAGAAATAAATTCTGTTTAAACTAGACACGAATACTGCACTTGTTCCCACAAACATCATGTTACCACTGACTGGGAAATTGTTTACGTGTATCACCATATTCTCTAAGTTTTTCGGGTTGAGCTGAATAATTGAATCACTCTGAATTCCTTGAGATGGACCATCATATCCACCAATGACGTAGGCATAATTTCCATCCCACACCGCAGTCGTGGGATAAATGATCCTTGGAAAGGTCTGAGGGCCAAGGGTGGATTGCAAGGTGGAAATATTTACCTTGGTAACCGAGAAGAATTCAGGAAGAGTTCCAGACGGATTCCCAAATATGATTGCCGACCCATTTCCATCAGAGACTCCTGCAGCATATGCACATCCCCTTGGAAGACTCCCAACCCTTGACGTTGTCAAATTTGCAGTGTTGAAGCCAATTATTGCCGTAGTGTCCAACTGCCCCCCAAAGATGTAGACGTTGTCAGGGTTCCCAACATCTTCTACAGCAGCACTATATAAATTGGCTCGAGGAAGGTTTCCAACATTCAGAACTATATCAGTGTTTGGAGAGAACTTGTAAATTTCGGCAGAGTAGCCAGAATTATATCCACCATGGTAATAAACGTTGCCATATTTGTCGGATAGGGCCGTACCACCGTCCGTCCGTTTGGGAAGGGAGGCAACCACCTTGATTGTGTCGGAGCTTATAGAGTACTGCAAGACTTGGTCAAGTGCACCAGGTCCACTTCCGAATCCTCCGAAAATGTAGACGGAATCAAAGCCGTCGAATGTTGCAGCGGTAAATCTTCTCGCAGTTGGTAGGACTGCGTTGACTTGCACAGCTGTAAATTGTGGTTGGGAGGAGACAGCATTAAAGAAGGGGGAGAACAGCAGAAACAGTGGTTGAAGGTAGAAACGCATTTTAAAGAAGGAAGAAAACTTGTGGAGTACTGAATGCTTCTGGTAGGAATGTGGCCGTTTGAATGATTGCAATTGAAAGTCAAGTTGGTCCAATGAATGTTACAATTGCAAATCACTTGAAACACACCGATAAGGAATGAACAATGCAAAAATGTCAGACTATATTAAAATGAACGTTATCAAGTTGAAATGAAATGCATTTGTAATACTGTGAGTATGACAACCATTAATTTACAAAGCAATATTGCTAAAGTATATTATCTTTCCTTTCATTGGGATTAATTACGTTTATGTATGTATTAAATATGATAAATATTTTATGCCCAAACAAATGGTATTGTTGTGGATATAAGCCCCATACCATGCCAATGATCAATCTGCGGAGGTCACTACATTCAAAGTTATCTTTCTCAATGAATCATCAACACAGAAATGGGGAGGTGTCCTCTTTGTGTTTCAATAAGATAAGAGCTGATGTCAGGAAATTGAAGGTCCTATTTTCTATTTGGCAAAGTTTCTTACAACCAGAACTGTCTTTAAGTTCATAGCCGGGTTAAAGATTATTATTAATGGATTCGGTAACTACATTTCAATTTCAGTTGCACCTTTTAGTGAGATGACACAAACTACGTCAAGTTCATTCCCCACTTTATTGGATCGATTGCAACCCAAGGAACACATTGCACATACATAGGAGGTGTCCTTTTACGAGTCCTCGTAAATAATTCTGTAATTATGCAAAACTTTGGATGATTTTGGCCCGAGTTTCCAGTTCAACAATTCGACAAAGTCATTACCTAATTGCTTTATTTACAGACTTATTCAGTTTTAAATGGTAATACATGTAATACATAAAAATTCTTTCAAAGACTTTCATTATTTACATTGTGTCAACATTAAATTAAAATAAAGTTATATTGCCGTTATTCCTTTGAATAACATTTTAAATGTTAATGATTAAAGAAATCAAAGTGCAACACTCTGTAACAATAAGATATAAGTATATTCTTTGGTAAAATTTATATTATCACAACTTTCTCAATCAAAATCACCTAAAACTAATTATTCATATTGAAATATCAAAGCGACACAATCTTATTCTATTTTCCATCAAAATTATGCATCGTCACAAATCGAGTAATACGTACAATGTCTCCTTATCATAAATATTTACACTTTTTGTCCACGAGTCATGTCCTTGATTTGCGAAGAAGATGAAATATTATTTTTGGAATCCGTCTTTCACCATCCGAACCCAAAACTGAATAACCACGAGGAAAAGGCTTTTCGTCGGGACTGGTATTATGTAATATTGATTCTGAGACTAAATGAATACTGCTAAATATTAAATCAGATAGCTGAGGTAACATGACACGTGTAAAACACCAAACTCTTCCCTTAAAATTTAACTCATCCAGCCCTGCGTAACTCAACTTAATAATTTAAGGGAGTCACACTGCCAAAGCGTAGAATGTCATTCATACAAAATATCTTTGTATGATTGCACGCGACACTTGTTTTGTGTACATGAGACAGGTTAACCTTGTCTGGTATACATCCACTCGCACGCAAGAGTAGTATGATCATCTTCCTTACAGTTTTAATGTAATTTTAAGCAAATTTTGTTGAATTTTTATGCATACACTACTACCCAAAGTACGCCATAACAATAAAACATGTCAAACTGAATCCAAGTAGAAAAATGAATGCGTGGAATATGTCACTGTTAGGCATTTGAAGCAAATGCTTTATAAGAATGCTTTGTATGTATGTCTGATTGCCCTCTGACTTTGCATCATTCAATATTTCACAATTTTGTTTACGTTAATCCACTACTTAAATCAGAATTTAGTCCAAATTCGCCAGTGTACCCTGTAGGTAAGCCGTCATAGGGGTGCCATGGCAACCATCCTAACATTGTGGTCAATCCTCATTTTATTTTCACCCTTTCTTCAAACATAACTTCCATTGTGACCTACGAAGTGACATGACCTAAGCAGGTGACATGACATGACATGACCTTATCCTTACTACAGTGACCTTATCCGTAGGTTTTTCACCCGTCACTTCCAAAGGGGTTTGTCCTACAGAGTGCTAGTGGCCTCCGGAACAGTACTTTGACCCCAGTCACCTACAAGGCGGTACTTTGACCTATTATGGCGTCAGTGACCACCAGTGACATATAAAACCGTTATTTTGCACCTTTTGACCCCGGTGAGCTTCAGAAGTGGTACTTAGTGCTCTATTAATACCCCAGTAATGTATATTGATCATTTACTATATAACCAGGCTTGCAACAGAAATGTCAGGGTTTTCCAAACACTTGAGCACATCCGTTTACCAGGTTTATTATGATACTGGTCACTAAACTATGTTAATTAATGTCATACCATAATGATCATGTCTTCTTGGAAAGATGAGTTCCAACCATGAGTTTGATGCAGTGTCAAAGTCCAAAGTCCAAAGCGATCACTTCTTTATGAAATATTATGCAGAATACGTATAAATAGCATTAACATTAGCATTAAAATTGAATTAAATTGACATGGACAACTTTTTAACCTTACAGAGTGATACTACAAGTTGAATTTTATGCAGTGAGGAAATGCAAATTTAGATATTCGGCAGAATGTACAAGTCAAACGATTACAAGTTACTTGAGTAATAATTGGACATGTGACTCTTGTGGCAGTCAGACTTACTTACTTTTTGGACATTTCTGTTAAAGGCCATTTACTTTTGGGGATTATAAATCATTCACGTCGCATAAATTATGGTAGAAATGATTGCAGTAAGTTAGGAATGTGTGTAAATTGCTAAACATCTCCCTTGTTTATTGTCGTATACATGGTCATAATATCTTGCTTCATTTTTATACTGGTTTGCTGGAGTGCATGCATACGTACGTGCACGAGCACATTCAAGTATATGGAAAGAATAAACAGGGAAACATTTAACCCATGAATACAATTCTTCCGTGGTATATAAAAGGATACAATATTTTAGATTAGTTCAGTTTACTTATATGATTGAGATGAATTATGGAAACTTGTAAGGTAAATTTCAATCCCGTTGAATATTGTGGTCGAAATTAAAAGAATCGTATTAATTTTCAGTTTCTGACATTATTGGCACTACTGCTAGTGAGTGCAACTAGTGGCTTGGTGGTGGGACAGAGTTCTGGAAATGCAGAGGTTTGTTGGGCTTGTGCAAATTAGTGCGAATTTAGTAGGGTGGAAATTTATAAATTTATTCAATTAATTCAATTTGTGCAGGGTGAACATGAGCCAGGAGAGCCATTTGATTTCCGGTACGCTGTAAATGACGATGTAGGAAATGATTTTTCGCATAAAGCACAAAGCGATGGAGATGTCGTAAAGGGAGAATACAGGACCCTACTACCAGATGGGAGGTTGCAAATTGTCCGATATGTTGCAGACTGGAAGAATGGATATAATGCGGAAGTTACGTATGTAGAGGGCTATAAAAACGATACCAAAAACGATGGTACCGGTATCACGCCCCCGCCCAAGGTAACCACAAGGGCACCAGTGGTCACAACCACAAGGGCGCCAATTGTGGTCACGACAAGGGCACCAGTGGTCACAACCACAAGGGCCCCAATTGTGGTTACGTCAAGGAAACCAGTGGTGACCACCACTAAAGCAGGGTACGAAACAAAGAGATGGATACTTGATTTGGGTGCTAATTAATTTTTATGGGTGATGCAATATCTCTATTTAGTTATGTCTATACACCACCAACAACTGTCCCTACAACAAAGGCAACTACACAGTCCACTCCGTATGTCGATTGAATAATGTCTCGAGTTGTACCTGCAAATAAATTAGAAAATATGGTTTATTTTAGGAGCAATACATATCTACCACCTCGTGAAGTTACAACAACGCGTAAACCAACGACTACAACAAGGACTACTACCAGGCCGACCACTACTACCACTCGGACAACAACCACCACCAGGCCTACTACAACCACCACCAGGCCTACTACAACCACCACTAGGCCGACCACTACTACCACTCGGACAACAACCACCACTAGGCCTACTACCACCACAACTCGGACCACAACGACGCGTCGACCTATCACAACCACTCGAACAAGCACAGTTAGAGCTATTACTGAACCGTCTACTCCCTCGTAAGATCTTTTAAACTGTCCGTCAAGTAACTTTGCTAAATCTGATGATACATTTAATCATTTCAGCAATACATATCTTCCCCCTAAACTCCCACCCCCGACCACAACCACTACGACAACGACAACACCCCGTACAACAACGTCAAGAGGGTAAATATGATTTGAGCGGAACTATAATTTAAATTTAACAACATTTGCAAATTATTGGCACATTGTTATAGGCTTTGCTAATGAGACTTAATATTTGCAGTTACAACTATCCAAAACCCAACCCGGCTTTCTTCTACTCGTAAAAACAAAGGAAAGGACACAACTTAAGAGTGGACTTGTTAAACGGAATTACTTACTGAAAAAAGGATACACTTTCAATGTTTGCAATGCAAGATTTGCAAATAATGACAAGCCATGGCTGCCAAATGTTGGTTAATATTTGCCAGCCAGAAATGGCACTACACCAAGAAGAATATACTGCAAAAGTGATTCAGATTTTGCACGGATTATTAATAAATACAATTAATGACATCAATTTGGATCTCTTACGCCTGACTGACTATACAACTATATACAATAAAGTATTGAAAGAAAAAATATTTAATGTTACTCGTTCTAAAATGCACAATCTTGATTTGATTACCAAGTAATTGTCTTGTAATTTAAATCCATATTAAACTCTTACGCAGACGATTACGAGCTTACTAAATTAACTGTACCAAACTATCGAATTAATTACATGTACTTTATTCAATTAACTTCAATTACTGTTTCATACTTCATGATACCAAATGGGGTCTAACAAAGGAATTCCCATTCGAAGCAGGAGTATTACAAGGGGAGTGCCTCAGCAGCTATATTTT
>JAQIWQ010000878.1:0-13174 GCA_034695825.1 Folsomia inoculata
CATTTATTATTAAGAATGTTTCAAAGGTGTTTGTCCGAGGTGTGACACTTACTTTACTTCATTAATAATAATAAGAAGAAAGATGATTAATTACAAGAGTAATGAATGAAGTGGACGAGTGGCACATTTAGATTTAGACCAAACGATGCCAACGAACCATTAGAATTCTTTATGATGTGATGATGGGATATTTTAAAGATGACAGAAGTTGGCCACCACACCATGTACTGCCAAATTATTTTGTCCCAGTAAAAAATAAGAAAAATTGTTTTCATGCCTGGTCGCCAAAATTTATAAACACGGGCAATTTAATTTAACCAGTTTAGTGCAAGTGAAATTTTGGCGAATTGAAGGATAACTTTAAATGGAATTTAATCTCAAGAAAATTCAGATAAGGTCAAAGAACGAAATGGTAGCAAATTGGCCATTTATTATCAGTGTCATTATTTGCACGCAATGCAATATGTCTCTCCTTTCAAGTTCAACAAGTCATTGTTCTTTCCAACTATAATCATTTAATTCCAGCGTGTTGGAAATCAATCACAACTGGGATTCATTTAAAGGGATTGAATTTGAATTTTCAAGACATAAAATCAATATTGGTTTATTTCTTAAAAATCTACCTGATTATTATTATTACCCAATCATTCATTGATTGTTGAGTTGAAACTTTAAAGTGTGGTGTGGGTTAAGAAAGAATTTTATAGAGTCATGCATGCTACTGCACGTAAATTCATTATGCATTATGTATGTAATGTAAGCAAATGCGATAGGCAGTCTATGATATTGAGATGAATTTTTTGTCTGATTCGAACAAGACTTTAAAAAATTTAAAAGTGTAAACCAAAACTTTTTAAAAGAATTGAAATTCTTGTCGGTGAATCAATGATATAAAAAAGTAATCGATTATTCATCAATTGAATTCAGAAGCATGCATGCATATTATAGTATTTATTTACTTAGGGAATGAGCACCTACGACTAAGTGATGGACTAATGCTCATAGGACAAATTACATTAGTTTACAAGACCATAAATAAATATTCTAGTTTAAAATGCAGAGAACGCCACTCACGTACATAAACATTTTCTGTTTAGTAATGCATTTGACTGTCGTTTTGTTTGTTCGCATGCAAATGTTCCCGGAAATGGTGGTAAAAAAGACAGCCAAGAAGCTTCCAAGAAATCGAGATGGTCGTCTAGATATGATACGATAAACTTAATCTGGTAGGTTGCTGGCTTGTCTTTAACCAGAATAATAAATAAATCAAGATTCGAGTGAAAACTGACCTTGAGCCTGGCTAGATGGACGCTAAATAATTGTATGCATACAGTACGAAATACTCATCTCATATTCGTCGGTCGGGTTGTCGGGTAATAAAATGAAGCTAGTAAAAAGGAATGATGATGAGCATTACATATATTGAAAGACAAGTAAGGTGTAGTTAGTAAATAACAAGTAAGGTGTTTGTTATTGTTTCTGCAATCCAATCCGACAATGTCAGATTCAATGTCAGTCTTTCAAGTATTGCGAATATTGTTCGAGAAATCTTACTACATAGGAGATGGACTCCATCTGATGGAGATTATATTTTGGACAGAAAATGCTTCAGGAAGATAGAGACAATTTGAATTAGAACAGTTTATCTTATTGGCTACTGTAAATAATAAAAGATATGGAGCATACATGATATAGGAGGGAGGGGATGACATTACTTATCCGTCTCATCCTGCATGTCTTGGTAGATTTTAAGCTAAAATTCTACATGTTGGCGTAGTTTAAGTTTAACTAACAATCGGTAAAGTTCATGGTCAATTTTTTGCCAAAACCTTTTTTGCTTGCAACGCATAGACTGATGGTAGCACCTATCTGTATAGTATATGTAACTTGGAGGATGTACATGCATTACAAGCTGGAGCAATATTATCACATCTTTAACTTCAAAGAAAAGCTATTCAATTGTTTTATTATTGTAATGTTTCTGAATCATTATTGTATACAATTTTTCACTTTAAAATAAGGTTTACGTTGACGTTGACGTGGCGTAGGTAGGGTGGCATTTGCATGCATGATGATGTGAGACTGACTGCGAGTATCACTGCAGAAAGAAAATTGGTCAAAATCCCGTAAAATGTGTAGGAAGATTTCGCTTTGCGGTTGTTTATATAAGTTGTAATTCTCTCACAAATAAAAAGAGCTTATCTATCAGGATGTTAAGATGAGATGATGAAGAAGAAGGAAAAGTATATGAGAATTTGACCACTTATGATATTTATTTCCCGAAAAACACTTATTTGTGCCGGTTGCGGTTCAGCTCACTTGGTTAAGAAAAGGCTGATATAGATTAGATACCTTATAGTTAATCATCACAAAGCCATTACATAGAATTGGTTGCCAAAACTTGTACATATTTGATATATATGGAAAGATGAACACTGTGTGGCTAGTTAAAATGATTACATTAATACTAAATCAGCCAACAGTTACGCAGAAATAGGAATAAAAATTCCACAAAATTACGAAAACAGTAATGATGCTATACATTTGAATGTTAAATGGCCAGTAAATGCTTCCCTTTGTTATGAATAAAGAATGTCTTTGTTACTGGATGTACTGTACATACATAGTGCTGAGTTGGGTAGTTTTTAAATGGAAATGGAGCGTGAAATAACCAGACTTATGCCAAACACTGTGGATGGATTATTCTGAAAAAATATCTTTGGACGATATTCACTTCAAAAAAATGAAGAACTTGAAACACTTTAAGGAAAGTCATCATCCTTTGTAAATGAGGTAGATCAAATAAGTCTGATAACTCTAGAGAAACTTTCCTTGTGGTTGATTTGATTTTGATTATTGGTTTGATAATGTGTATGAATTGATGATAATAATGATTTATTATTCATGATATTGATATTGGATCGAGTTTCACTTGTGTGAATTTGATTGATGAAATTGGAAACTTTTATACAAGTGTGACATTCATTGACATTGAAACAAGTGCGATGATAATATTTTGATATTTTTGGTTAAAGATAAAAATTTATGAGGTTATACTTATACCACTCCAACTTTTGTGGTTAGTTATGATTGTGGTTAAAGGTTAAACAAGTTTTTAATAAACTTGTCAAAATTTCAAAGTGGTATCATAAAGTATGAATCATTTTGCATCATGATTTTATTAAGTCTTTATCTGTATTAATGTAACTTTTTCTTTTTATTTCGGAACAATAAAGTAAAATTCATGTTTCCTATTGTCGGCAAGGCAAAGACATTATAATTTGTAACTTTCTATAATTCGCAACACCTTTCCGTTGTGGAAATTTATATTATTTTATGATGGAGAAAAGCAAATGAATCAAGTTTTGTATGTATTACATACACAGATATGAATGAATACATATAGTATATAAGGACATACAGAATCAGTTAAAGAGTTTTTTTTAAAGGAAAATCTTGTCTCATCTTTAGATTGAAAAGAGCTGTAAAGAAAAAAAAAGTTGGTTTACTTTTCCAAATCTCTTTCAGTAGATTTAGATAGAATAGGGAGATGTTTTGTGCGAGTGCATAATGTCTGACTTGTTGCTTGTTTAGTTGGTTCTTTATATTTGTTAAGGTGAATGGTTTGGTTACTTTAGTGCGGCACATGCTCATTAAAAAAGCGTTCAAGAATGAAGCTAACACACCTCATTTAATTTCCTGTCATTCCCCATATTTGGTTCTAGTGGAAATATTAATGTTATGCAAATATGAGCATTATGTATTGAACAATTTTCAGGGAAGGTGAATTATCGTAGATTGACATTAGAATTGGGTTTAACTTTGTCAACATCAAGTGATGCATGTCTCATTTACTAGAAGAGTCTGTTGTGTCTGTTTTTGAGAGGAAATGATGGGATTGATTTTATTCCCTGAATTTGCGGAAGTGTGTATTTGCAAGTCTGTACGGAAGACGAGCACATGTTCAGAAGGAACAAACTAGGGCAGAAAATACGTATTCATCTTGGAAAGCAAAACGGAAATGAGGCATCCCCGACCAGGCCAGTCCAGACGGGTTGGCACCCTGAAATAGTTGCAAGTACACGAAATAAGACGAGTCAAATGAGTGCAAATATTGTATAGAAATTTGATCGGTATATTTAGCTTGAGAAATAAAATAGGCGTATCAAGTTTCTCTCCTTGTTGAGAGATGAGACTACGGGCTGAATTTTGTCGCATTAATTATGAATGAAGGTGTAGTAAACTTAAAGTTAAGAATGATGGGCATGTAAATAAAATAGTAGTTGTAATAAGTACAGGAGGATTTCATTATACGAAAATAAGCCGACAATGAAGTACTACTACTACTAAGGATTTTACGAAACATAAAGATTTTATATAAGAATTAGCAAAACGGCGGCCAGACATAAAGAGGACAATGAATATAATGAATGATATGCATGGATGCACGAATCAACCAAGGTAAGGTAGATTAATGTGCTAAAGAATTATAAGGTGTATATATTTATTAATTAATGAGTGAAAGTGGTTTTAACCTGCTGCAGGCGTCATGTATGTCACCTTTGCTTTGCTTCACCTTTAATTAAGTAAATAATTAATTTGTGGTTTACTTGTTGGTTGAAGCAACAAAAGGGAACGAGTAAGAAGAAATATCGAGACGTCAGTTTACTACGTCCTCCTACGTTGATGTGTACGACAAGATTATTCGCAAATGGATTGTGGTTTAAATATAGCGAAATTTTTGCAACTTGTTTTTTGTCGTATGTAGTTGGGTTGGATTCATGCATGTCCATGGGTTTGTTGTTCGCAATTGGTGACAAGTTTCCTTTAGTAGTTTTAATCAGATGAAACCTGGTATTTTATTTTTATTTTCGCATTGGACATGGGCCAAAAATAATGCGAATGAAAACAAACATGAGACACACACACACATGAGAGAACAACGGCCTGCCTGAAAGAGTCAGGCCGGCTGTTAAGTTTGCCAAATTTTTTAATACGACATGGCAAGTATTGCCAATCTCGATAAGCAGACGATCGAGTTGAGTTTGCAAAAATTTCTAGCAAACATGTTGCAGACGTAAACGAGGATTGTTATATAGACGCCACAGAGCATGTATTCGCTTAGTGCACGAATGATTATGTGTATTTTGCTGCTGTTGGTTTTTTGGCAATTAAATATGAACAGTTATCTTAATTAATGTATCAGTTCAAATTAATGTTTAAATGGAACGGGAAGGAAGAAAAAAGCTTTTTAGGTTTGCATCTTTCTTCTTATTTTACTACCGTATTTAACACTTGAATACATACATGGACCACTTAGTACATAGGTTTCTGTCATTTTATTTGCATACGCTTCCTGTAACATATCTAGATCTGTTTCAAGTATTTAACTCATCATTTTCTACTTACTCTTCTCGTATTTTTTGTAATTATATCAATACTTGATAATTATTTAATGGAAAGAATCCATTAAACTGCAAAACTGAATCGCTTCTATAATTCTTGTACGAGAGCAAAGTACGCCACGGTGATTAAAATCCACGTCAAGCAAGCCAACTTGCAGATCATCATGTCTGAAAACGTATCGCGTCTCATGGTATGGCATTGCGTGGCACACGGTACTCATGGCAGGAAGGAAGGAGTTTTAGTTGAGTTGTGGAGCAACACTTTAGATTCGTTCTGAGTTTAGTTTAACTTTAGGAATCTGAACCAAATTGTTGGTTTGGTTGGTTTGGTTTAGTGGTTCGTTCAATGCATCGTGATGTTGTGAAGTTAGTTTGGTTTTTGACGACTAAGAGAAGGAAGTACGCAGCGAGCTGTGACAATTCTCTCTTTTTCACAGGATTTGATAGAGCTGAACCTCCCCCCACCCACTCACAGTCCCCCTGTTAAAGGTAGCAATAGTGGTGGTGGTGGTGGTGATGGTGGTAGTAGTAGACGCGGTGGTACTTTTGTTAATAATGGGGCAAGCAAGTGGTCCCACGCTACACACTCACGACGAGCTCGCATATACGTATCCACCCGCTTGGAGCTATTCCAATGATGAATGAGTAAGAGGTACAGATAGATGGATGTGCAATTGCAGAAGTAAAGTAACAACAATGCAATCCACCACCAACAACGCTCATTAATTATTTTTGGTAAAGTTTCACCTGTTGTAAAGACCTAAAGCCTAAAGGTAGGTAGGTGCGAATGCATTATATTGCTACTGCAATGTAGTGTGATGTGGTGAATAAGTGAGTGAGTTAAATATAACTCTTCTTGTCTTGTTTAGTGCAATCGTAGAATTTCAAGAAATATAGAAACTTTTGGAAATGTTTAAATCCATCTCGTGATACGTATCGTTCTAGTGACACACGTGCATAGTTAAAATAAAAGTGGAATATGTACATCATGTCATCGTGGTCATGTAAAGTTTTGTTGTGATATCGTTAATGAGAAGCTAAAATAACAAGCATTATTATTATTTGAGCTGAGTAAAGAGTATTATGGAAGTATCGCTTGGTGATCCCTTGTCATGTAATGTGGTCTCAAAAGATACAAGAGGTAAATTATAATTTGTTGTATTTCTATCCGGAAACATTTCTGCATCATCACATCATGCATTGCAAGGGTAGTATTTCGGAAGCCAAGAAATTTTTGGAAGCAATTCCATTCCGAGTAAAAGTTTGTACATTCATTTTAGTGAGTTTGTGAGTGAATGACAGACGGAATTGGGGAACATTTGTAAACTTGGGAACTCCTTGGAAAAATAAACAATCAATCCGTTTCCCTAAAGTTGGTGTAATGTGTTGTGGTGATGTTGAAACACCAAAATTATTTTAAGCTTAATCCCGGAACAAACTAATGAGATGGGAAGAAACACGTAACCGAAAGGAAGAAAATGCATATAATTTTGTCGAGTAAGATTAATATGTAGATGGTATCATTTTGGATTATGCAAGAAACAATACTTGCAAAGAAATTAGCAGTCATCACAACTCAACAAGGGTCATTTTTGGTGGCGTAATCGATACGTATTTGCCTTGGTTAAATGTTGTTACAATCAAGCATTGATTCATCCTTTGGTTGGATCATGTAAATGTATGCAACCTCCATTTAATTGTTTAACTTGAATTTTACTTTCATCAAATATGATTTGCATTCATTCGCCAATTAATAGTACAAATAGTTTGATTGTTAACATCACAGGCTTGTTTGGGAGTGATGTCTTCGCATGTAGTACCTACTACAGAAGACATTGATTAGGAATCGAATCACGTGTATGTGCCTGTCCTTAAGTTGAATTTGCACATTTATTAGAAAGGAAGATAAAATATTTGTTGAAGGAAAAGGTGTCACTTTATACAAAGGATGTTGCAATTAGAATTCTGCTGGAGTAATATAATGTCCCATGATGCAAAGTTAAGTAAGTGAGTAAGTACGCATGCCAGTTTTTTGAGCAGGTGTCAATTTAATGGTGATTGAAAGATTGATACAATTTGGATTGATTTGCCATGAGATTAAATTAATTGACGATTGCCTATTTTAGTAAGATGGTTATTGGATAGGAATAGAAGGAGGAGATGATTTGACGAATTGAATTATGTTGCGAATGTCGTGTAAAAATTTTATGAAATATATTTATTTAAAGGAAAGTCGACAAATGGCAGACATTTGCATGAATGCATGAGACATGATGAATCTTGGAATATAATTCAAACATTTTTAAAGGAAGGTCTTGTATGCACATGTATATGCGGATGGATTGATGTCGTTAGCGTTGACACCGGTTTTGTACTTTTTTCACATATGAATGTCGAGTGTGCAAATAACATAAAATACATACGGCGGCGTCCTCCTCTTATTTTTTTGTTGGCCTGGTTTGTTAAAGGACCCAACCCAAAAGGCTATAAAATGAAATGAAATATAAACTTAAATGCAATGCAGACTTTGACTTGAAAACTAAATAAGTTGGCCTTAAAATATGAAAAAAGTTTCTTGAAACTTGAAATTGATTAAAGGAAATGAGAATTGTTTGTTAATGAAGTTAATTATTGACTATTCTTCAATTTTGACAAGAAAGTTTGAATTGCAATTTGCTGTGTAAATTTCCCTTTTATGACCTTTTCACCTGCTGGGTGTTTCTTTAATCATTCATTTGACTCGATCAAGGAAATCAGAGCATTAATTTGTCTTTGCAAAAAGCATACCCATTATTATGTATGATTCAACTAGTTTATATTTTGCAATTTGTAACTTGTAATGTTGTAAATTTTGAAAACATTGATTACTTAGTCAAACGTAAATCTTTTTGGGTTTTTATTAATGTGAAACGAATCTGGGGATTGAACAAGAGCAAGATTTATTAATAGCTGTACAGTAAAAGTGAGGAATGTGATATTTGGACTTGGAGGATTGGATGTAACTACTAAAGTGCCATTAGTTTGCTGTTTGCATTTCATGTTATGTATCATCATCATGGGTGTTTGCGCATTTAAGGAAACAATGGAGTAAAGGAATGAAAATAAGCTAAGGTGACAGGAAACAGACAGCCACATCGGTACAAGCTAGTAGAGTAGAAGATGCAGCTAAAAAAGTGGGGGCATTCATGATTAGATGTCGTCATGCATGTTGTAGATGGGTTAATTGCGTACTACTGTAGTAGTGAGAAATATGTACAATGGAGTAATTGAAGTTGGGATAGTTTGTGTAGTTTGTTGTAGGAATTTGTTATGAAAGGAAATGTACAATTGGTTGCATTGATGGAGGGATTCGAATATGGGGGAGAGAATCCAAGAAAAATGATGCGTTACTTGGTAGAGTCGAGTTCAGTAAGTGTATATGCGTTGCGTTTGTCGTTAATCTAAATCAATTTAAATTGAAAGGAGCATTGTGATGAGAGAGGTCAAGGATTATGATGGCAGTTGGTTGTGGGATTAAGCTTAATTAATTTGAAGAGTTGTACATAGTTGAAGGATGGTGCGTGTATGATAGGATACATTTGCATGTTGTATGCAATGACCATTAATGGCATTAATGTGAACAGAAAAGTGAAGGAATGTGTTTTTGATGGGAATTGTGACAAGGGATTACAATGACGAGTGAATGATGGGATGGGATTAAATAAGTGCCAATAATTGCAAACCGTGAGAAACATGATGGATTATTTTGTAATATTTGGAATGTAACGTTTATTTAGGTGAAAGCTGGTGGGGAATTGAGCTCCTCTGGATCTATGGCGAACTTGCAATCGACGTCGACGTCCATATCTACACCCACATCGACGTCTACTCCTACATCGGTGAGCGACAAGGCGTCAACATTGACCAGTGACAACATTGGCGCAACTGTGTACATTTCTGGGGTGCAATCAGGAATTCTACGCTACTTCGGAGAGACACAGTTTAAGCCGGGGGTGTGGTGTGGGATTGAGCTGCCTAAGCCAGAAGGGAATCATGACGGTCTAGTCGGTGGGGTGAGATATTTTAAAGCGAGGCAGAATTGTGGCATTTTTGCACCAGTCAGTAAAGTTACACTAAAACCGGATGGGAATGCGATTGGTGGAGCTAATAGGCGGTGGAGTTTGGGACCTGGTAGGTTAAGCAGGGAGAATAGTTTTGGTGAGTAAAAGCACAATTTAGAACATTCAGAAAAAGTTAATAAAATTTTTAATGAACGTTGATGAACTCTTTACGTGTAGGATCAAATGGGAATGTGGTTGAGAAAGTTACCCCTATACCAAAAGGCTCAAAACGCCCAAAAGCGTTCTTGGACAATGACAGGCCTTATACAACTTCAGTACCGAAGAAGAATACTTCCTTAATGGAGCAAAAGAAACGGAGAAAATTGGAAAGTGATGAAGAGGACAAACCACCTGTCACAATGGTCCCCAATTGGAACTCGGACTCCCTCAAATATGTCACAGTGAGGGTGCCAAACTTTGCAGAGATCAACGAAATTAATCTTCGTGAAGAGATGGAACAATCTGCAGCAAGTATCACACCCATTCACAGCTCCACCCCACATGTGGGATCTAGCAGCAACAGCAAACAATGTCCGCCTGATGACAACAAAGTGTTTCCCCTTGAAGTTAGCCGTCGTCCGTCAATTATCGCCGACTCCGGCAATGATCGATTCGTACTCACTCCTCCACACAGAACAGAGAGTAATAGGACATTTGTCATATATTCAGACCAATCACGGGCCAGTCGCCCAACTAGTTTGGGTTTGGAAAGAGGAGGTACGTACACGATTGTGATTATTTCCTCTTGCTTGGCGATTTGTTTCTAATTGCTTTTGACCTACAGGGTCAGAAGAAGAGGAACTGCCATCAGAAGGAAGCTCTTCCGACATGGGAGGTCTTTTCGGACAGAAAACACCAGAATTATGGGACGGGGATGGGATGTCCTTTGCAGGTCTGTCCAGCCCAGAGGAAGCAGGAATTCAGGAGGAATCCAGTTTAGGTCTTCAGACGCCGTCGCAGTTATTCGAGTCATGGGGTGAACTTAAAGATGAAGAACTGGAACTATACTCACATCTTAGGTCGCCTTCGATTGATAATCTTGACTTTGAGGAGGAGGAAGACACACACAACGCTTTGGAAGAAGATGACAATGACCACCTAAACATGACTGTGATTCCCGGTAAATTTAGTTAAACGAGATGGACAAGTATATCAGGATTGATTTCAAACAAAGCTTATCGATATATCTTCCTTTTTGTGAATAGGTCCTGGTTGCCTACAAAATGAAGAACAAGCTGACAACAAAAGTTCCAGTGATGAAAATAAAGTCGAAGAAACAATTCCAAATCCAGTAGTGGAACCCCACCACGATACTGAAGCTGAGCGTTGTGACTCCTCTGTGATCTCTGCCTCTGGTTACGAACCACAAACGGATTCTGACTTCAACACAGAAAGTGAAGCAGACCATGAAGAACTTTTATTGTCGCACCCAACTCATACTGCACCCAACAAAAATCGTAATGCAAGAGTAATTGATGGTGCTCTATATACCTCTACAACGAACCCTTCCACCACATCTAGTCAGCAATCCTCGTCCTGCGTTACGACATCCACGTCGGAAGAACCAGAGTCAAGTTCTAGTGGTTTCTACTCTTCAAGTGAGTCTGGGAGTCTTACAAGGGGCTCACGACACCCTTCAAAAGGCGCAAGTGGTTCCGATTGCGACTCTTCATCGAATGGGTCTAATGAAAATGAGAACGAAGAAGTTACTCTTCTACATTCCAATACGGATGCTTCATCCACCATCACGACAGAGAGGAACAGTCCAGAAGAGGCAGTTCCTAACCTTAACGTCTCTTTAAATTCTCATGATAATGATGACACCATTACAATCGACGATGATGAAGACGACTTCGACTTACTCTCCAAAGCTAACAAAAAACTTCCACACCCGACAAAAAAACTATGCTTGGACGATAGCTCAATCGGATCCCACGTGACCCGACATGGTAAAACAGGAGTGGGACCCGTTGAAGAGTCGGTCATGAACCGAAGTCAAAGCGTTAACTGTCTCACCTTCACTAATGTCATGTCCAATACCAATACCAAGGGGAAGTTTCTTCTTTCAGAGGTGACTAATAGAAAGTTTGGGGTTGGGAGAAAGGAGAAAGTTACTACTCCAAGCAGCACAACAACCACTGCCATCACCACCACCACTTCGATTGCTTCCTCTAAAAACACCCGAGTAAAGGGAAAGCACTCCTCAGTATTGGCCGACACCGTAGCCAGCTCGAGTCGTCGTGCTGCTGTTACTGCAAAAGAAGGACTTGGGGTAGGGCGTCTGCTTACTGGGAGCCACCGAAGTTTAGCGTCCTCAACGTCTAACCTTACTACCACCTCCAGTAGGAGTCCAGCTTCGAGTCGCAAAGTCACAAATAAATGGGATAGCGTCATGGCTAAGATTAATGAAGGGAAAGGGAAACAGATAAATGTGAAGGAGGTTAGAGCTAAAGTATTTGACCGTCTGCAGCAGCAGCCGCCAAATGGAAACAATAAAAACGGTAACAATAACAAGGGTTCCACAAGCAATTTGGTGGGAGGTGTTGGTGGCGTTAGTGTTGCAAGGAAAAAAGGTGCACTCCGGTCAGATAATGAGAACAATAAAGATGCAGAGAATGAGCCCCTCGGTACTCTGACTCAACAAGCAGGCAAGAATAAGGGTAGTGTCGGTGGTACTGTTGAAGGGGTCACAACGAAAGCTGGTGCAGCTTCCAATAATAAACGGTCAGGAATGTTGCAAAGGACGGATTCTACATCCAGTGATTGCTCCGATCATCAGAGACAACAGTTTACAACGAAACACAGTAAGTGGATTAATTATGGTTTACATTGTTATACTATGCTTTCACCGGCACTTATTTTGGATTCTTGGATTGCGTGATTATGTGACATTATTGAAGGTTGGTTGGTTCATGTCTTGCTATATGTATTGAGTAAGTGAATGCGCGTGGGTGCTTATCTTGAACCAAATCTTTTCTGCCTAACCAAATCCAACGCAGTTCGCACATTTGTTTTTCATGTTCCTTTGTTACTTTCACCACACGACATAACAGCAAAGCCAAGACAGGTAGGTAGAGCAAATCTCATTATAAGCTTTAGTGCTGGATGCATTATTTGCATATCAGCGGTGTCGTGATAGTACAATATAATGGCATGTCACATGTATGGGATGACCTCATTTCATTCTCAATTTAGATTTTTATTCCACTCCACTCCACCCACGAGCAAGTCTCGGAGTCCATGCTGAAAAAGAAAACAAGCAAATTATATGCGAATCGTTCATATCGACACTTTCAATAATTGTGAAGCGTATATGATTTCATGTATTCCCCAGTTGAATGTCCTTGAATTGAATTTACATTTTGAACCCAAGCAAAAGTAGTTGTATCCGTTCTTTACTGGTTGAATTGTATTCAGCACATGTGTACGCATTTGTACCCAATAATTGACATGTTTGGGGTTTTTATTGGTGTTCATGTTCATCCATCCATACGTATACATGCTAGGACATATCATCCTGAGCTACATGTGCGCTTTCTCCATTCATTCATGTATTATTGACTTCTTTCTTTCTGTGTTGTCCAACTGGGTTTGTACACATCACATAATATCATAGTCATTACTTTGGTCGTCGTAGTGCAAAAAGTAGTAGTATGCATATAATGCTTA
>JAQIWQ010000879.1:0-13167 GCA_034695825.1 Folsomia inoculata
ATAGTTAGCATTACATTACGAAAGAAAATGGAGGGACATTTCCGGGGCTGTTATATAAGTGCAAAAAATGTGATTAGTTAGATATAAATGGGTGATTTGATTGCTAACGAGAGGGAAAGATGTGATTCTGCTGATTTTTGTAAAAGATAAAAAAAAGTATGTAAAAGGAAATAAAGACGATATTTTTAAAGGACGGAATCACTGCAGGAATCCTGAAAATACGATGGATGGTGGGAGGTCCATTTTATTTGTGATCGGGAGAATGGCCCCACATCACGAAATCCTATCGTCAAGTCCATCAGCTCATAAAAATCACCAAATTTTCTCCACGGCTTCAATCCACCTTCTTTATTAATAATGGTCATTCTTATTTCTCTCTCCTTCTCGGAATTGCTTTACGTAAGTACAAGAAAACACATAAAAATAATAAAAATGGAACCTGCCTACGCGAAATGCTACGAAAGAGTTGAAGAAAAATCTCATTATTTTGATAAATTGATAAAATTACATGAAATAATGACAATAATAAATGATATACGAAATGAAATGGTTTTTAGTTTAGCCAAAACTTTTATTTATCATAGGAAAATAAGTGGACAATACAACACGGAAAGGTTATACGTACGAACGTATTAATATTATACAATTAAATACAACATTTACTATACAATTTTACATTTGAATCTATATAGTAAATCATTAATAAATGGCTACACATTTTATTCTATGAAACTCTAGACCAGTGTTCGACTAGGTACAATTTCTTAACTGCGAAATTAAATGAAATTTATTTTAAGGAAAGTGATTTTTGTCTATAAATTTTGATTTTTTTGTATACACATGAAAATTACTCATTTCGAAATTGAAAAAGCCATATTGATTTTGAAAAAATTAGATAAGAATACACATCTCAACCAATTGACATGGCAAGATGAACTTGCACGCACCATAATAATTTCTGTTTTTTTATTGCTGCTGCTTTTACTACTGACATCATTCTACCTCTTTGCAAGTATTCAGTAGTTGTTTTCTACTCTTAAATTTAAAAAGTGTCTTTATTTATTTTGATGATTAGGAGCCAATTGATTTTGCTACATTAAATTTTCTGCAATTGATTTGTTTGAGCAAGTACAGTTTTACTTTTACTAGATTTATAGAGAGATGCTAACAAAATTTTGTCTTTACAGTTTCGTAAGATTTTCCGAATTATGAATGAATAATGGTGTTTGTGAATGATGGAGATTAAATATTTTACATAGAATACTTACGTATAAATATGTTTTGCTATGGACTAAGGACGTATATTCTGAGTAAATCTAACAACATGAATGATGGTTTTCTTAATTTTAAAACTGTAACAACATGAAGATTGAAGATAGACGTAAGCGCACATCAAGTACTTAGTAAATGCACATTCAAGTTTAAGTAAACATCAAGTGAAAGTGGGTTATTTCCTTTTGTTAGTTTGACATGACATGACCTTATATGACAGTAGTGTGGTATTGCAGAGATTTTCTAAAAAGGTATTACATTTCGGGACCAGAGTTGTTTGCTTTCCAGTGACCAGTTGACTTACTTAACAATATGTATTTAGTTAGAATAAAAATGTAACGATAATAGCGAAAGGGTGTAAAACTATTGAGCAAGTACAAGCATGTTTAAGTTTGAGGGTTATTTCGCCAAGTTGTGCGGAATTTTGATGAAATTTTGTGTAGAATTTTGTCAAAAAATTAAAGGAATGTATGAATGTATAATGTAATGTAATACATAAAGTCTATATCTACATTTATCTAGGTAATTATTGCTTGAGTTACACAGTTCCTTCATTCGATGTGGTTGAGGAAGTAGTATTTTATTGCTGAAGTTGTATATTTACATTGATAATTTTATTGCTATCGTTGTAATTTTGTTAATTATTTAATTAGAGGACCATTTGCATAGTTAGGCAGAGCGAGTTTAGTAGACTCGTTTGATTTATTGCTCGGTTGGTTGTTGTAGGTCCTACCTACGTTTTTATTGCTTGCGAATTCATGTTGGATCATAAAACCTATAAAGTTGTATAGTATTATAGAATTTTTAAAAACTATGTAAAAATGTTAATATTTTGTGTCCTTCTTTGAATCACCCAAAAATTATTTGATGGGAATGTATAGGAAGGTTTCTCTAAAGGTAAATGCATAGTTCATCAAGTTGGAGTCCAGCCCATCCAATCTGGATGTCGGTGGAACTATTCTATTTTAAAAATTGGGAATTATTTCAAAAAGTTTAAATTTCCTGTATGGTTGAAATTATTGCCTAATTTACAGCAGAATGAGGTGCTTATTGTATAATGTAATTTTAATTTATTTGCAATATGTTGTAATATTTTACCCGTGTTGAAATATTGGGTTTTGTGGAAGTTTAGGATTTCTTAATAATTGCATTAAATACTATGTATACGGCTTATATAAATATTCTAGTGTCCAGTCCATCCCACAAATCGATACGTTTAGTAATCGAGAAATCTCTGACATTTTTGACGTCAGAATTTATTTCCTGCAAATACTACCCATGCAATGCGTACGGTATGGTGTTGTTTGATGAATGCACATGAAACAATTTATTATTTATTTGTTTGTTTGGTTTCATCTTCTGGGTGTGGCTGGAAAACCATTACTTGGAGGAAAGCAATCAGCCCAAAGTATATGCAATACGACGCCACCATACATATGCCACGCAATACCACAGCAGGTGGCATCAAATAAGTAATAAAACTAACTAAACATTTCTGGAGTTTAATGCCACAAAAATTTGGAAAATGCTACTAAACCTTTCAGACAGAATTGCATTGGTAAATGTTTGCTTTTGTCCCTCTTTTAGTTTTCGGAAATTTGCATCCCAAAAATAACCAGTTGTGTAACAAATAAGTAAAGGTGAAAGGTTGGCTACTTTACGAGTTTGTTAGTGATATAGTGGCAGGTTGAAGGCGTTGAATTAAAGATGAACATGACGAGAACGGAGAAAACACGTCAGTTTCACGTCCACTAAAGTCACTCCAATCGAATAATCCACCAGTCGGGACAAATACAGTAAGTTGATGTCAGTACTGGGTTGTATAAATGAACTGAATGAACCAACAATGCCATTCGAAACCATAATTGTAATTGCATTTGAATTTCATAACGAGTCAATCTGTTGCTAATGTAAATGCCACCACATGAATGCATGAATTAGTAAACGGTTCACATTCAGCATATAACAAGGAAGGACGAGCTAACTGACGACTCAATGCCAAAGAAATGTATTTCATACCAAAAATACGTGTGGGTACAGACGTAGACAATTTACAACCTGTAACTATAGTAACCTATATATATACTATGTATAGTATAACGTTAAGAAACTTATACCATAGTGACTGACAGTTTGGAGGAGTAACAGGTTCATATCTTGTTAAGAAATTTCCCCGTTATCCCTCTGATGGCTGTCACCTAAGTTTACTGAGATCAGAGAAAGTTGTCGACAATTCCATAGGAAGCCTTGGAATGTTGTCAGTAGTATCAGCTACTTAGAAATTATGTATGTCATGTTTATTTTTACTGCTACCAATGTATGCATGTATCAAGAGGCGAAAATTACGAGACAACTACACAACAGCCTGTTGGTTATTCCCATGGCTGGGGTACAGTGTAAACTACTCTAGGAATATTAAACAGTTGTTGGATAATATGAGGTGAAGAGACAATAATCCTACTCTCTGTCGGTGTGGTGTAGTTGGTAGAAAATCCCTTTGACTAATCCTTCCAAATTACGGAGTAATCCCGAGAAATTAAAACCGAGAGAGAGGACATATACACAGACTCAACAGTTGATCATCTACTAGTTGTAGGATGAATTTAAAGAAATTTTGCTATAAACTACCCTTAATACTGTAGTGGATTGGTATGGTTGGTTAGTTTAGTGAAACTTTGTAAAAGTAGTTGGTAGTTTTTTTGTAGAGTGAGTTTGTTAAGAGAAAGAAAGTAAAGAGAAAGTCATCTAGTAGGAGCTGGGCCATTAAGCAGAAGATTCACCGTGTTAGTGAGTTAAGAAAGAGTTTGAGAAAGAGAGGTTGGAAAGTCTACTATAGAGACATGCGGAAGCTTTGTTGATAGAGAACACCAACGTTTAGTTTTTTAAAGTTGTTACAGACAGACAGATAGAGATACTACCAAGAGAACGAGTCAAGAGAAGGAAGAAGCGCATTCAGAAGATGCCGACTCGTTTATAGACAGCTAGATGAAATCAGAGAGAGCAAAAGCGATAGTACAGATTTGAACATTCCCGGGCGACAACAAGCGTCCCTTAGGAATGAAATATAGGGGGTAACTTGAGAAACTACATAGTTCAAGAAGATAGAGAATATAGAGCGAAAGATGCCCATTACTACACAGAATAGAGAATAATTGTGTAGAGTAATGTAGATTTAGAAAGGTTCTAAAATTTCTATAGGAATAAGTGAAAAACTGTGTTTTCTTTAAGTATAAAGAAGGCAATAAATTTGCCAGTTATGGTAACCACCCGTGTTGTGCCGCAGTAGTTGTAATATCAATGATTGGTAATTTGGTTATTATTTACTTGCATTATATCAACTGTACCACTATCTTATCTTTACACTATCTTTATTCACGCTATAATTAATTGGATTTTATTGCGATATTAATCAGTGGAATGTTTGTTAGTATGCAAACAGTGGTATATATATAATACGCACCATGTATGTATGTATAGCTAATGGAATGTTTGTGTTCCTTACCCTCATTATACACTCTTTTTATTAGGTGTATAAATAAAGCGACTTAATTTAGCTGTGGAGGAATTAATGTAGACACTTGGCCATTAAGTGAATTATGTGTGACTTACTAAAAGACCAACCATTCAGTTAGTTTAACTGTATGCTATAATAATATAATATATGGCACCGCATAACTTTCACGGTCTTTGCGTTATACAGTAATAACCAAGCCTATATATACCTTATGGTATTCGTATGCATTTGGAAATATTTCAACTACATCGATTTTGCCACTATCTTGAAACATAAAAACGTGGATTTTGACTTGAACGAAATCCTGAAAACCTCCGTATGCATGCCTTATCTCGCATTAGCATCAGTCAGTGGAACAATACAATACAACAAAACAACCCACTCACTACTCTCTTGATAAAAAGAGAGAAAAAAACATAAAATGCCGACACGCCACAATCAACAATTTTCCCAATTTTATACCTTTATAAAAAATAGAATGGGAGCAAATACGGAATAGGATAAAAAAAATGCAAACAAGAACATGGAATCGAATGCAAAAATCCAACTACTTTTTCCTTTGCAAAACTACCCTTTTAAAAGAAAGTGTGTGGAATAACAAAGAATGTAAATTTGCACACTTCGTTACACTTTAGAAATTTACAGGGGCAGAAATGTATAAATTTTCAAGGGATTTAGTAGGGTTGAAAGAATGAGAGGACATTGGTGCTTAAAAATAAATAATTGATTGGACTAGTGTGGAGAAAGTTCAAAGAGAGCTTTCACCACAGGACGAGAACAAAGGGATGATGCAGGCCAGGCAGAGGTAGCAGGAGGGGTAACGAACCGTGGTATGGTAGTAGAGAGAGACAAATAAGATAAAGCAGAGACAGACGGACAGAGGATCCCTCCTCTGCATCATTACTGGGTGCAACAGGCAGAAAAAATGAGAGGAGAAAATATGTAGCATTTGAGAGTGAAAGTGAATAATAAACATTTAGTTTAATATGCTAGAGACTTAGAGATAGTTTTGACTAGGGTTGACTCGGTTTACTCTGTTTGAGATCTTAATTTACTTGATTTACATGTACTTTATTGCTTATGTAGCTTTGAATTTGATATGTTTAAGTGTTTAACGTTATATAGTTAAAATTCTTCGTTGTGGACGAAACGCTGCATTGTTTGCGACATTATTGCTGCATTATTTAGTTGAATTTATTGCTTACGTTACAGAACTCGGTTTTATCAAGACTATATGAAATTATAAATGTTTTGTTTAAAATAAGTATGAATATCTTTGTTTAATTTCATGGTATAGTTACTCTGCACAAATTGGCAAATGTGTCCCTTGTTTATGTATAAATTCCTTGGGTAGCCGTATAAGAGGACAAGGAGATAGATAATTGCAAAGGGTGGTTCTGCTAATAAATCAAAGGAAATGGGCAATTAGTAACCCGGGTTTGGTGTAGGAAAGATGATTGTTTGGTTTTTAGAGCTGGGAGCAATCAAAGTGTCAAAAGCAGACGAAGTTATGGAATTAATATTAATCATACCATATCAGGGGTTATTTCCTTGTGTATAAAAGACTAGAGCATTATCACGACCCAATTTATTAGGATAATTATAATTGAGCCTGAATTTACTCCAAACTAATCGCCCGGGTTTTGTAGTAATTGCTTTGTTTGTTTGCTAGTTTAATGTGTAGGTTGGTATATGACTCCCTATGACATGACGGACGGACGGTCATGGTCCGTTTGTTGAGTTTATGACTTGCGAAATGGGTGACGCCATTATTTTGGGGAAGTGTATTATTATTGCGGTTAGAATTTGAAGGGTGTAATAATATTTGGACATGCTTGTACTTGCTCAAGATGAGTTTGTTTAACTTAACGTAAAGACCAGTTTGGAATTAACTATAGTAAAATAATGTATGATACTTTATGGCTAAAGCTTAAAATGTAATGAACCACTTTAGTTGGAAATAATACTGAAATTTCCTCAAGAAAGGTGGAATGTAACATTTGCAATAAATGACGTTAAAAAGCGTAATGCTAAACAATAAATGTATATATCGTGCTTTAAATATTAAAAAGTATACTAGTTTCAGGGTGACCAGAAGTTTAAAAAAGTCTTACAAATCCACATGATGTTCTTGTCATTCATACGTCCACGCGTCCCCTGTCCAAGATGGGTTAATTTTAATTCCTCGAAACTTCAGAATCTGCGAAAAGAAAAGACTGAAATTACTACAAACTGTTGAATATTTTTACCTTGATAATAATGTGCTTCGTGTTTCAATGCAATTCATTAAACTGTCTCATTCTCTTTCTTTTTGGAATCAATATTATTCTTTTCATTGGAATTAAGAAGAAAAAGAATTGTCACTCAATCCAACAATTCCGTCCGTCTTTTTCTGTCTTTTTGTAAGTAAGATAAAGCAAGTTGCCGACATGGCATCGCAAAGCATCGCGTGCCCGGTTTTCCAATTTTTGTGAATAAATGAGGCACGGGTTGGTGACAATGGATTGATTTGCATGTCCATTTGTTAACTGTCTGCAATGTCAGTTCAGTCATTCCTGTGGATTTGGATGGAAGTAAGTGGAATCATGCCATCAAATAACCACACTACACTAGGGCATGCTATTGTGCACTCACTCATTATACTTCGCTTTTACTTATTTATGTATTATATTCCGAGGTAGCGTTAAGACTATGCGATACAATACCAAGGTGAATCCGTCCGTATGAATGAATGAATGCACATAAGCCCCGAAATATACTGTTGCTATTTCTTTCAAGGAAAGATTTTAGCACCACATTTTATTTTATATTTTACGAGACATAATTTCATCCAGCCGTGCCGTGGTGATGGCTGGCATGGCCCCCTACCAAGTTGGTATAATATAGCCAAGAAAGATGAACTCTTTTTGGGAAGTAGCTCTCGTTTTTGGCACCTCCAGTCCAGTCCAGTAGTACCACACTACTGCGACCATGACCATACAGCTAGCCGTTGAATAATTGTGGCAAATATCGTGTCGTAAATGTGGTGGAAGGAGAAAGCTTTAGTAGTTCAAGTTGAAATCCTCTGGACTGTTATCTTTGGAGCATTCACATTCTTTGCGAAGATGGTAAAGAGGAAATAATGTTATGTGAATGAATAGTCGTGGTTGAGAATATGTGGGTGGATTTCCCCCACAGGAAAAAAGGAGAGGTTTTGGTAGAGTGGGCATTTAGTTGAAGAGATATTTGGGGATGAAGTTGTCACGAGGGCCAATCCATTGCTGGATTAAAATAACGGAGGAGCAGCAGCAGGAGACCTTTAAGCTGGCCTAATGTGCTGTCTCTCTCTGTTATATATTTTATAAGGAAAAGAAGGAATATATTGTTTCAAAAGGAGTAATATAAGACGTTTTGAAATTTCTGAAAGAAAATTTAGTATTGTATATTTTGACACAAGAAGATGAACGAAGGAAGGTGTATCCCTTTGGTTGCAATAATGCCATAATATCTATTCTACAATGTTACATTGGGTCTGTCTGGAGAAAGTAAAGTAATTTTGAAGTCTGCTGCCGGTGGTGAAAGGAGTATTCTGTGGAAAAACCTCATAAAGAAGCAGAACGAGGAAGCCGTAAAAAGTCTACTGTTGAACCAACTATGCTATCCTTCTCCAAAACGATGCTCGTTTTCAGCAATATAATTCCAAAGGGTTGTGCACAACATTTGTCAGTGGGAAAAGATGATTTCCTTGTGGAAACCAAGTACAGATGATAGAAGGCCATTTTATTGTAGTATGGAAAAAATTGGGGGCATAAAAATGGTGCAAGATCCCTTTCCTTGGGTTCAATTGGAGGCCGAAGAGAAGAAATAAGTTCTATAGAAAAGACAGATAAGAGAGCGGCCTTTGAGCTAAGGCAAGCCAAACCAAGGCAAGTAGGCTAGATGGTATGGTATTTTCTCCTTTCCTTCCTCTTTTCTTTCCTACTATGTTAAGACTACTTTCTCCATGCCATGGTGGTATAGTCTATGAGGTTATGTCGAGTCAACTGGTGGAGGAGTTGAAGGAAAAGAAAGCTCCACAGGTCTGGACTGGTGTAACAAGTAAAGTCTTCTCTCTTCAACACTAAACTGGACCGATAATATCTTCACACTCTTCTGGAAATTTCTCTTTTTCCCCAAACTAGAGGAAATGACTAAAGGGGACAGTCACAAACTGTGTAGCATAGCTTGGGGGGTCTTGCCCTTTTAACGCTATGCAGTAGTAGTGATATGATGTAATGTAATGTGATGCAGTGGGGTATCTGCCATCATGCAACACCATACCCTATGTAGTCTATATAAGTAGTATCTGTTTTGTTGAGAGAAAGTAAATTTATTTTCTTGTAGGATAAAGAGCAAGAAGGGAGTAGATTGGATTACATAATGGGATGGAAGTGAGTGAAAGTGAGAGAGAGTAGAGCTAACAAGTTGCTCATGGATGGAGTGAGTCTCTAAATTCAAAAGAAACCTTATTTGCACAAGACAAGAAGGAACCAGTTAAGAAGTTGAAGCAAAAGCTGTTGCTCTTTTTGCATTTCTTTACAGTACAAGAGAGTGAGTGGATTAGTTTAATAAAGGAGACGAAAGGATGGATGTATGTCTTGCATGCATGGTTTTAGATGAGTTTGGCTTTTTATGAAAAAAAGAATAGATTTTCATTGTAGATTGACTTTTGAAATACTTTAGTCAAGGTTTTTTAGAAACTTTCAACGAAACAATGAATGAATAAACAGATTGGCATTGTTGAAAATGTTAAAAGCGATTAAATTCATCATATTATGCAGAGCAAGCTTGCAAGTTACTTACTTATTGTTACTACAACACAACAGTTTGTTCTTATTGTTGTTATATAAGTAGTTTACAATGTATGAACATTGTGTTTTATTTCATGTTCCATTTCTTTGTTAAAGTCAAGAGAACAGAACGTGCTTTTCCTCACCCCAACTCACTTTCCGTGTATACAGAGCTAAAGGATTTTGTTTCTATTTTAACTACACAAGGCTGTGTTCCACCCAACCCACCCACACTACACACTGCGGATTAGTCTAATCATTTTTTGTATAGAAAAGCAGGTTTGGTGTGTAGTTGGACGAGTTATATCGGATGGGAATATTGTAAGGTTTCATGTTTTTTAGAGTGCATACATATAAAAACCACGTAACAATGCATGTATCCACCAAATTGGAAGAATATTGGAAGAAAGGATTCGTGTCCTTTTAATATCCGAAAAGCAGCCTCATTTCTACAAATTGTTGACTTTCACCTGTAAGCATGCAATCCACTAGTTTATTCCCAAATGGAAAAATCAATAAGTTGATGGAAACCTGTAGAAGGCTCAACTAGAGGAAATCTATTACGACTCGAAAACAAAGTCATTATTATATTTCTTGGAAATTTCCACATTTCGGAATTTCGACATTTTCAAGACATTCAAGGAAAAGCTGACAACGTGTTCGAAAACCAGTTGCATTGGTTCTAATGTCTGTCTGTCTGTTTTCTAGCATGTTTTGGTTTATTAGATGAAATGATTCACCTTTCTCGTTTGATGGTGTTTGCTCACATCTCATTACTCTCTGTCCCTTTCTCTATTTATTTGGTCTGAGCAAACACTTGAAGAGTGAGAGAGGAGTAGAAGAGTGAGTGAGTGAGCCCACAGAGACCAATTTGCTGTAAAAGAAGTAAAGCTAACTATCCACAATATCAGTGTCTACTATGTATAGTATGTACTACCAAACTAAGAGATAGAGAATGGTATATAAACTACCAACAACTAAGTAAGTAACTAGTAGGTACTCATGCACTGTTGGTTGATGTTGATCCACAGGTCTTTGCACAGTGTTTGAGTTTGTCTGTCTACCTTTACTTTCACCGAACCCTATAGGGTAAGGTTGGATGGATGTACTATGTATGAAGGAGGGCTTGAATCTTGTTAGGGGAAAGCAGGGCAATTTTTAAGCCCGTGTCGCTGTCTGGTGAACTGTGAAAGGGCATAAATCTAACGTCAAGTTACGCAATCCCTGCAATAACTTTTGTCCAACAGGATAAGGGCAGCAGGATAGAATGGATGGAATACGGACAAGGACACTGAGCTATACGATGGTGACATGACTATATACGATACAATACAGCAGAGCTCAGTGTACTGTACAGCCAATGATTTGTGATGGGGTGATGGAAAAATGCAAAACTCTGCAGTTTTCGTCCAGAGAGAAAATAAGCCGACAAGGAGTATCGGAAGAAAGTATGCATGCATGATAAGAAAAAAACGAAGGAAGTTTTTGAGGGTATTAATAATGTCTTAAAAATGATGCAGAGTGTACAAAAAGGTTCTTTTCATGTCTGAAAGAATTGGCAGGAATGAGAATGCAAAGGGTTGGTGGTGTCTGGTGTGGTGTGGTAATGGTTAAGCACAAACATCTCAATTGAAGTAAAGTTGAATACATAAAAGAAATTTTTTTGCATAGTCAACCTCCCCCAATTGATTTTCCACATTCCACTAAAATTCCAAGCATTTCAATTGGAGAAGAATGCTAAAAACTTTAAAGAATGCAAAATAGTTGATGAAGTGAGTAAAAAAGTTTCAAGAGTGCTGCATGAATGTGTAACGAGTGTGGGAGAAAGTGCAGCAGCTACTAACGAACCCTTTCTCTGGTAGGTATGGCATGGTGGTGGTGGTGTCAAGTATGGAAAAGATTAAGGGACCTCATCATACCATACGAGATTCTCAGATCCTATAATATTCTTCTCTCTCTCTCTCTCTACAAGCCAAATAATCCCTTCTTATTACACCACCACCACCCACCACCACGACTACCACCATGCACCCACTCTAAATCTGTAATCCTTCCCCCAGGGAGATTTTCATCTCGAGATCATCATGAATGAATGAAATCTTATAAAATCAGTGGGATTCAAACTCTAACCCCTTTCTCTTTAAAATACTGATTGTGATGGATTGCACTTTAATGCCAACTCACTACCACTACTGCTACTTGTTGTCCCTCCGTGTGGATCTGCTCTGCTATGTATGATGTGGTATGCTCTGCTATAAATGCGTTGTTCTATAAATCTATAACCAAAGAAGGTAAGAAAGAATCAACTACGACAATTGAATGGATCAGATCGATTTCTTGCTCCTTTCTCCAGACCAGAGCAGGGCAGGCAGACCACCATTTATTTCATTGGATTGGATTAGATTGGAATGGATTGGATTGTAGGTAGAAGGCAGAGTTTATCAAACTAAACCAAACCTGGGCTAAAGCTAATGAGAGAGAAGGAGTAGAGAATGTAGTTATATCACATGAAGAAAGAAAGTAGGGGGAGAGAAGAATTTGGTAGAGTCAGCATAGGAGAAAGACAAGGGTACTTCACTTTTTCACTAACTCACTCGGTTGTATAATAGTAGAAGAGAAGAAGAGCACTCGACTAAGTAAAGCCCTGATTTGTCTTGTCAGCATGATTATATTCGAGTGGATTTTTGTGGTGCAAGGATTCATTAGTTGGATGGATGTGTATAGCAGAGGTGAGGGAGAGTATTTGGAGAGGGGAAGGGGAAAGCTTGCATTAGAATGGAATGAAATTATTACATTTTAAAATCTCTGTCATTTGAAGCCAGAGCTTGTTAGAATATTATAATGAGAGCAATCAACAAAGAGTCGAATTGAGATGGTTTGTGATAATGCACGTGGAGTGAAAGTCAATGTTAAATATGTAAAGTTTGACTTACAGTTCTTTAGAATAGTTGTTGCATTATGATTCATCTTCAGGTAAGTTTGGTTCGGTCGTGTATCCATCCACAACTATTATACAGACTAGACGAGCTGACCTCCCAAATTGAGACGTATGTAGAGGTAGACATCTCATTGAATAGGAGAAAGTTGGTTGGTTTGTAAAGTTGACTAAAGTGAAAGTAATAAAGTAGCTGTCTGCCAAAGTTTTGCTGTTTATTTCAAGTTTGGAGGAGACGAGTTAGACCAGACCACACCCACCCATCCATCATTAAAGACACCACTAAAGTCAAGTTAATCGTCATACCACACCCACTTGTTTAGTTTTAGTTTAGTTTAGCTTGTCATTTCGACCTCAACCTCGACTTCAGGTTCAGGGGCAATGGAACATTCGTCATCTGCAATATGATCTTGTTCTTCTTCGTCATCGTCATCTATATTGATGTGACGATGTTCTCTAAGATGGTCATCTTCGTTGTCACTGTCACAATGAAAGGTGGCTACTTCACCTTCTTCAATCTCCTCTTTAAAACAAGCAGAATCGTAATGTTTGTTGAGGTATGATTTAAGAGCGAATGATTTATGGCATCGTTTACACTCGTAGTTTTTTGCGGCGGAATGTGTCTGCATGTGTGCTCT
>JAQIWQ010000880.1:0-13163 GCA_034695825.1 Folsomia inoculata
AACAATAACTAAAAAGCTCCATTGTGAGTTCCTCCACGCATAACAATGACTAAAAAGGTTCATTGTGAGTTCCTCCACGCATAACAATAACTAAAAAGCTCCATTGTGAGTTCCTCCACGCATAACAATGACTAAAAAGGTTCATTGTGAGTTCCTCCATGCATATTGATGACCAAAAAGGCCTATTGTGAGTTCCTACATGCATATAGATGACTAAAAAGACCCATTGTGAGTTCCTCCATGCATAACAATAACTAAAAAGGTTCATTGTGAGTTCCTCCACGCATAACAATGACTAAAAAGGTTCATTGTGAGTTCCTCCATGCATATTGATGACTAAATAGGCCCATTGTGACCTCCTCCATGCATATAGATGACTAAAAAGACCCATTGTGAGTTCCTCCATGCATAACAATGACTAAAAAGGCCAATTGTGAGCTCCTCCATGCACAACAATTAAAATGAATGGTCATTTCGACCTCCTATGCACAAAAAATGGAGATAATCTGTCATTATGACCTCTTTCAGTCATGAAAATATAAAATTACTGCATATTATGAGCTCCAAGATGCACGTAAATTTAAATTACTAATTATTGACTCTAAATTATGTTTCAATTCAACAAATTCATTAAGTACTCAAATTAAAAAATAGAATTCTCACCGAAATAGACACAGACGAATGTGAAGAGAAAAAATCGAAGAGTTTACGTAGAGAACCACAAATCTAGAGTTCCGTATAGTCAAGAACAAACCAAAAGCCTATAATATAAGAAAAATAATGTTAGAAATGAATACCAACCAAACAATACAAGGAATAAATAATTAATATTCATTAGAAGCAAGTTTACGTTAAATCACTATCTATTAAACGTGGTGAAAGAAGATCAGCAAACTGTTGAAGTATTGTGCACTTACCAAACTGGGATGTCGATAAGGGTCAATATATTATAAGGGTAAAAATAGCGGAGATGTCAAACGAAGGGTAGGTTCAGGGTTCAAAATAAAAAAAATCTACAAGAATAGAATAAATTTCATATGATAACACCAAAACACCATCACCAACTCATTGTGCTCAAATTTTAATCTAATTCAAACAATAGAGAATTTAATTTCTCACCGAAATTAGATGGACAAAAAAGGGTTGACTGATAAATTCGGCGTGGACTGGACCCGATGGAGTGTTCGTAAGAACTCCAAAACAGTCCGGAAATCCTACAAAAAGCAACATAGAAACACATCACATTTTACGGAAGAGTGCCAACCCGAGTTCACGTAATTTTCAAAAAAAAAATGACATCCAACTTGTCAACTGTTTTAATTAACTAATAATAAACACATAAAGAGGTAAATACTTACAAAAATTGAGAAGAGAGTAGATCTGAACCATCAACATCTTATATACACCGGAATCACAGATTATCAAGTGAAAATCCTTCAAAAAGTAACAAAAATTTGAAATATTCACGTGAACTTAGCAAAAGTCGCATTAAAGCAACGAAAGTATCAACAATGATCAATAAAATCAACAAGATCTAAAATAATTCTTACCAAATATGCAAATATTATGTCAATTCTGGATTATAGTTCACTTATTAACTAAATTGGAAAAGAATCCGCAGATTTTACTCAGTAACCACGTGAAATTAATTATTTTTTGAGGAGCACAAAAAAACGATGTTCACTAGTCAAATAGAAAAATGAAAGTGAGCCAACTACAGCAGCAGCAGCATGAATGATTGTGTAGAGCATGATGCTGGCATGTCTCATAAGGATTGATATAGAAAGTGCAAGTGCATGCAGGCTGTCTGTTGTCTGTACGAGTAACGTGACAGTGCGCATAAAAAATACACGTGAATAAAGCATGATATATGCATGAAAATTTCGTCTATTTGTACAACATGTGACATTTTTTATATTACAAATGATCAAAAATGTAGCTATATAATCAAGTTGACATATATCATGCATAAAAATGAATCAAAATTACTTAACATAATTATCCTTCTGATCAATATACTTCTAAAGTTTTCCAATCACTGGATTCTATGATTATCACTGGATTCAATATGATTATGGATATGCTTCAAATAAACTTGTTCATAATTAAATTCAAAGTAGATAAAGTCCATTTCTTACCGGGTAATGGATGGACAATCAGGTGATAATAAAGCATTAGGTGAAGTTGACGTGAACAATGGACTCAGCTGAACTTGAATTAACCAACAAAAAAATCCATTAAAAGCCTACAAAAAATCATATGAAAGTCTACGTAAATTAGTCTGTTAAAAATACGAACCTCTAGCACTGAAATAAGCGATTATTGTGAGATCATACATGATTATAGATACATAAATCTCCATTGAGAGTTCCTGCATGAAGGACAGTGACAAAAAAACGTCATTGTGAGTTCCTACCTGCACAGCAATGAAAATGAATGGCAAATTTGCACTCCTGCATGCAATATAATGTAAATCAATGGCAATTCTGATCTTCTGCATGGATAAAACAGCAGAAAAAAATAACCATTTAGAGCTCATCATGCAGGACAACGAAATATATAATTATATTAATGAAACACGTAAGAAATTTCAATTAAATCAGTTGGATCTATTTTAATATGATATGCTTCAGATTTTATGATATGCTTTGAAATTTGATATATTTCTGCATCTATAATACCTTTCAAATAATGATATACTTCTGATTATATAACGTACTTGGAAGTTTCATACGCTTCAGATTCTGTCTAAAATGTGCTAAAGAAAATATGCTTCAAAATATGATATGCTTCTGCTTCTTTTACGATATGCTTCGAAACATGATATGCTTCTGCTTCACCCCAATATGCTTCTTAATTTAATATGCTTCTGCTTCAACTAAATATGCTTCGAGATTTGATATGCTTCTGCTGCGGTCGTAAATGCTCCAAAAATTGGATACGCTTCACATCAATATGCTTCGAGATTTAGATATGCCTCTGCATTACATCACTATGCTTCGAAATTTAACACGTTTCTGCTTCAACTCAATATGCTTCGAGATTTCGATATGCTTCTGCTGCGGTTCAAAATGCTTCACATTTGGGTATGCTTCAGATATGATATGCTTTGACATTTAATATGCATCTGCTTCGGATAATAAGAAAATAGCATGCTCCACAGAATTCCAATATTCTTCTGCTTCGTCAATTAATATACTTCAAAAATTATAAGTATGCTTCTGCTTCGGGAATTAATATGCTTCAAAAAAATTCAACTATAAAAATTGCATGACATGTATATGCTTCGGCCTCTAGACAAATGTAAAAAAAATCCAACACACCTCTATGTATACTGCAACATGATCAACAAAAAAATCAAATATGCTTCTAATTCTAAAAATTAGGCTGGAGTAAGGCAGACAATATTAAACCGCACACTGCATCACACCTATGAACCAACTCAAAATGTATCACCTAATAAAGTGTCCGGATCGAGTCCTAAAGTGGGCGTATTGTGTCCAAAAAGTGGCCGGATCGTATTTTCCTGCGATAAAAACATAACCTCTCCCTCTTAATCATATCAAACTATGGAGTAACTAGAGGTGATACATGTAACTCGGGAGGGTGATACAGTGTGGGTGTAACATAAAGGGTGATAAAGTGTTGGTGTAAAATTGGGCATCCTCTGCCTTACTTCAGCCAAAAATTATGATAAGCCTCTGCTTCGACAATGAAGAGTAGCCATCATTGTGAGCTATAGTCTACACCAAACTGAAAATAAACCATTATTGTGAGCTCCTGCATGTAGGACAATGCTAATAAACCAACTTGTGAGCTCCTGCCTGATGGACAATAAAAATAAACCATGATTGTGAGCTCCTGCATACACCTATAATGAAATAAGGACAAATTGTGAGTCCCTTCCTATGTGTAGGATGGAATAATGACTCATTGTGAGTTCCTGCCTATGTGTAGGGTGGAATAAGCACTCATTGTGAGTTCCAACATGCGTGACAATGAAAATGAGACATCATTGTGAGTTCCTGCATACGTAAGCAATAAAATAAATGCTCATTGTGAGCTCCTGAATGCTTTTGAAATGAGATAAGCACTCATTGTGTGTTCCTGCAAGCCTTAGGGATGAGATAATTGCTCATTGTGTGTTCCTGCATGCCTTAGGGATGAGATAATTGCTCATTGTGTGTTCCCTTATGCATGACAATGAAGATTAACCTTCATTGTGCGTTCCCTTATGCATGACGTTCAAAATTGACCTTCATTGTGCGTTCCAGAACCTTCATTGTGAGATCCCTAACCTTCATTGTGAGGTTCATGTGAAGGACAATGACACAAACCCTTCATTGTGAGCTGATGTGCGCATTGGGATGAAATCATTGCTCATTGTGAGCTCTTGCATACTACTACAATAAGATTTTGCGTTCATAATGGAATATCTTGTCATTCAGTTAACGTAGACTATTTAAAAATGCACCTCATTTTACAATGCGCATATACAAATCATAGCCAATGGTTTATTATTGAATAAACTGCATTCAATAAATACAACAATTGCGAGAAATATAATTAATGTATAATGAATCAAATTATTAAATTCGTAAATACAAACATATTAAAGTCTGATATTACTACGAGTATATGTATTGTAAAAAATACGACATCATATATGTAATATTCTGCAATTTAGATTGTGACGTAAATATACAAAAAAAAGTTGGAATCAACTAAAAAGTTTTCGTCAACTAATAATGTTTATGCTTTTAGTTTAATTTAGAAAATGCATAATAATTGTGATCACTCGATCATTACGCAGCCTGACAACTCCTTATACAGCTTTTCAATATGCTGGCTCTTAAAATTATGTAAAGCCTTCATATTGACAAACACAATTAGCAACTCTTTAGCTCTTGACATTGCCACGTTCAGCCGGTTTGGTGTTTTCAAAAATCCAATGTTCTGGTTGCTCCGAACCAAAGTCAACAAAATGATTGTGTTTTCTTGTCCTTGGAACGCGTCAACATTTTTGACCTCTGTGCTCTGAAATTAGAAATAAAATTTAAATTTATACAAATTTAGATATCATTTCACGTGAAATTTACCTTTATCTTCTTTGCATTCAGTCGCAACTCAATCTGCTGCCGCTGAGCGTCATAGAGGGTCAGGATGGTGACAAGCTTGGGGTCGATTCCGTTCTGGATAAGCGATTCCAAGGTCTCAACGACGGCATCTACCTCCCCTTGATTGAAAAAGCTTGTTCCAACCTATAGAGTATTAAAAAGTTTACGTTAAATTTGAAACGATGTGGTAAAAAAACGAATCAACTCACCTTTGTCTCAAGGTGGTCGATATTTTTGACCAATAATGAAGAGAAACCGAATTTGGGCACGGCGATCAATATGGAAGGAGGTAAGCAGGATTGCCGTGTAAGGATATTCTCTCCATCCTTCAGTTTATTGTCATAATAAACAATGGAATCCAATTTCCTGATGTCAGGAGCCATCCTGTATTGTTCCTCCAACATTATCCAAGAGGGTTTTTGCTCATTGGAAGAACTAAAATTAAAAAACAAAAAGAAACCTTGTGATTAAGAAAAGTTAATTAGCCAGCATTCAAGAAAAATAAATAAAATGTCAAGCTCACCTTCCGTCCAAGCCAGATATTTCTGCACATTGCAGTGGGGACCGGTTTAACCCTGCATTTTGTGCAGATGTCGACTTAATTGTTGGTTTCAATTGGGCGTGGTCGCCTGTCAGGATAATCCTTTGTGGGGATAGGATCGAAGTAAGGATTGATTGGGGTTGGGTGAGCTGGCCAGCTTCATCAATCACCAACGTTGAAATTGGATGGTTCGGGAATTTGGTGACAAATTTTTCGAATCGGCTATCAGAAAGAGTAGCAAGTGTGGAAATGAAGATATGTTTCTTTTTCAGTATTCCTTGTTCCATATGAGTGATCCGATTCTCGTATCTGTTCCATTCATGGGAGGTCAATTTGTAGACGCCATCGGTCTCGATCTCTATTGAGATGTAAAAAAATCAATTTACAAACATTAAAGAATACATGTATATAAGTTTACGTTAAATTAATGAAACTATCTTACTGCGAGTTATCTCGATTAATTCTGGATCTTGATTCCAGTCGTCCAAGTTCTTCACCAGCTGGTGGAGGACTGGAAAATTTTTTCCAATTCCATCATCTGAAGTAGAAGGATATGATGTTATTATTTTCAAAATTTTACGTAAAATGCATTAAATACAATTTATTAAATAAACTCACATTGCTTATCAAACTCTTTTGATTTTGCAAATACTCTGACAATCTCAATTGGCAGGTCATAATCGGTTATGAGTTCAATCAAGACCTCTGCTGATCTGTCAGCAGCGCAGTTGGAAGGTGTGGCTATGACGATCTTGCCTGCCTCCATCAACGCCAAAACCAGCACAATTATGGCTACATTAAACGTTTTTCCAGTGCCTAAACAAATGGATTAGGCATGAAAGTATGAAATGAAGTCTAAAATGTTATAACAATTATTGTAATATTACCTGGTGGCCCTTGAATGAAGTTGACAGCCGTTTTAAGACAGTGTTGAAGTGATTCCAACTATTATGTTAAAGATATACAAAACTGTATGAACCAATTTTGAATATTATACCTTTTAACATAAACTACAAACCTGTTTCGGATTAAGCAGATTCGCCAGTTTACGACAAATATGGCTATATTCATTGTAGACGTTGTTGGGTTCAATCCATCCGTTTGGAATCCCAAAATCCCTATTTATACTGGGTTGAAGGATAAAGTCCAAATATGGTTGTCTTTTAATGTCGTCTTGAGCCCATTTGTTTAAAGTTCCACGAATCCGTTTATACTCGGACTTATCAGGTTTGGGCTGGATTCCCACATCTGAACCAGCAACAGGCTTATTATCCTTCATACAGAATACTTTTACTTGAAGTAGCATCTGGTTGCCATCTGGTTGCTCCAGCATGCTCCCCACATGACCCCTTAACTGTTCCATCCATGAATTTCCTGCAGTCTGTAAAGTTATATATAGATAGATGACATTATTAAGATCACAGTAGGGACATTGAAATGCTTAATAAACCGTTGTATACGGTGAAAAAAGCTCGCCCGTAAAATCAATTGTTTCAGAATTTCAGAATTAAATTTTCTAAGTATTACACCATTAAGTATTCACTTTCACGCTTTCATAACAAAATTTTCATGACTTTTACCCTCTTCATGGCTCTTTCTCAAAGTTATGAAGCATTAACATCGCAGCGTTATAATTTTTAGGACAAAATTCTTTTGATGCTAGGTACTCCTAGTTGTATTTTTGACAACTTATGAAGCGCTTACATTGCAACTATTAAGTTTTGAAGACAAAACAATTTTGTTAATATATGAAGCGTTACCATTGCAACAATTTTGTCACTATATGAAGCGCTACCACTGCAACAATTTTGTCAATAAATGAACCACAATTATTGTAGCATTAAAATTTTGATGACACAATAGGTTCCAAGAGAATACCACAGAATAAAAATTTGTCACATAAGTGGCGATTACATTGTAGCACTCTAATTTTGATGACATAATAGGATTGAAGCCAAATAGTTCAAAAACCAATTTTGCTCAACTATGAAGCACAACTAATGTAGCGCTCCAATTTTGATGACATAATGCAATTGAAGCCACATACCTCAGAATTTAATTTTGATCAGATATGAAGCGCTTCCACTGCCTCGCGACAATTTAATGTACAAAAATTTCCCCATCTACTCAACATGTTTTAGAAAATTGCAAACTTTTACCACTACAAATGCATGTTAATTGTCTCACAATTCTGTTAAAATATGAAGCAGTTATTTTCAGTGAAGCGATGAGGTAGCGATGTGAAATTCACATTTTCAGAGTACCCAATCTAATAGCATCAATTTTATAAATATGGAGCGCTCCAAATGTAAATTGGAGTCAAATGAGCGATCGTGATATATGCATAGCAATGCAAATTTAAAACCGGACGGACAGACGGACGGACCGACAAGGGGAGTTCAATAGCTGCTCCATTGCTACATCGCAATGGGCGAGCTAATAATGGGAACATACGTTAAAAAGTATTAAAACTATTAAATTTCGAAATACTTACCTTACTGGACTCAACCAACATTGTCAACGTCAACTCCTTTATTGAACTCTTGTTGTCCAAGCACCAATTCTTGTCCTTCTTGACAAAAATGTCACAAGCGTACACCTCTCTAAAGTGGCCCTCCTTAATCTCAATTAATTCAATCCATTTGAATGTCTGTATAAATCCACCCGTTTTGTAGATAGTGCGGAATTCTTCAGCTGATGTATACCATTCATCTTCAATGATGGGAATAGCAATCTTCTTATAATCAGTGGAATTTATATAGTGGTTCCTCATTCCAAGATATTGGATCCTCAAAGTTGATGGCTTCCCTGTATCTGAAGAGATAACAGCAGCCGCAAGTCTGGTAAAATCTTCATCATCATAATGGTACCCAAGGTATCCAGTTTCGTTCGAGCTACAATCAAACAAATGTACAAACAAGTGAATCTTTTATTTTACACAAAGTAAAATTACATGAAGATTACTCACGATGGACATTGACACGTTCCTGTAAAATAGTCCAATTTATAGCTAATGCCTGAGATGTCGTATTTGGTATCACATCTCCAACACTTTGACGAAAATCCGGATGCGATCTTTTTCTTGTCAAAAACATCGCCAGACATAAGTTCTAAGGGCACGTAGCTTGGATAAACCTTGGCAATCTCTGTTTAATATCAATGGATTATGTATTAAATAGGATTGTTCAAACCTAATAGTATTTCTTATTAATAGAAAGCCTTACCAGAAAAGTCCAAATTGAGAATTGGATGACTATCTGGATAGTCTTTGTTGCCAATTCCAACACCTCTCACCATATTACACTGTTCTGTACCATCCTCATTTGCAAATGTTAATAGAGGAAGATGCACATCTGCATTCTTATTAAACATGCCTATAAAAAAGCACAAGGCATATTTGGAATTAACATTAATTTACATACTATTACTATTAATCCTTACAGACAATTTGAAGTGCATCCAAGCAGGACTCAAAACGGATGAGAGTACTGTCCCTTTCAATGCTGGGTTTAAACAAAATAATTCTTCCAGCTTGACTCAACTCCTTTCTAGTGACATTTGAAGAGTTGACGTATACTTTATCCAGCATTGGACTGAATATTTTCAGATTTATGCTATCCACAAAATCCTTGGCCAGACAGCAAGTCAGCTTCGTCTGATTCCATCCTTGTAGTTTTAGATCGTCTCTACGATCTAAAGCAGATTTGTGGGTGATCCAGTCTCCAAATTCATCGCGAGCCTCACCACCATCCTTATAAAAAAAATCAACACATATAGTATGTCTATTTAGGTAACGATAAAAATACTTACATTTTTCACAACAAAAGTTCGAGCACGAATAGTTTTTCCCTTGCACATTGCTTCCAGTTTCTGGAAATTGGGATATGTAAAACCGGAAACCGTTGCTCTCACTGCAGCTCCCTTTTGCTTGTAGACTTTTACTTGCAATGTATTTTTGTCATCAGCATTCTTGAACACTATAAAACCAACACAGAAAGTTAACGTAAACAAAATATCTATACTTGTATACAAATCATTAGTATCATAAACTAAACTCACCATCTGGCAAATTGCTAACAAGCGCATCCTGAATCTCTTGGGGGGTGATACCTGACACCAAGTTGGTGAGATACAGTCCTTCGACCCGACTCATTGTCCACGAAAAAGACTGGAAAACCATAAAATCACATGTTTTAGTTTCTGTTAAAGTAAAATAAATATTATTTGAACTTTATTATGCATACAAATGACAAAAAAGGCCCATTGTGTGCTACTGAATGCAGGAGAATATAAAAAAATATCCATTGTGAGCTCATACATGCATAACAATGCATAAAGGTAGCCATTGTGTGCTCATGAGTGCATAACAATATAGAAACATATCCATTATGAGTTCATACATGCATAATAATGCATAACAGTAGCCATTGTGTACACCTGCATGCATATAAGTGCATAAAAATATCCATTGTGTGCTCCTGCATTCAAATAAATGTATAAATAGGTCCATTGTGTGCCCCCCCCAGGCATGACAATGTATAACAATAGCCATTGTGTGCTCCTGCATGCATAACAATGCATAAAACTAACCATTGTGTGCTCCTCAGTGCATAACAATACATAAAAAACTATCATTGTGTGCTCCTACATGCATATCAATGTAGGAAAATATTCATTGTGAACCCATACATGCATAACAATGTACAAAAATAGCCATTGTGTGCTCCAGCATTCATAACAATGTATAAAAATCTTCCACATGAGCTCCTACATGCATAACAATGCATAAAAGTAGCCATTGTGAGCTACTGCATGCATAACAATGGATAACAATAGCCATTGTGTGCTCCTGAATGCATGACACTGTACAAAAAGGTCCATTGTGTGCTCCCCCATGCATGACAAGGTACAAAAATATCCATTGTGTGCTCCTGCATGCATAACAATGCATAAAAGTAGCAATTGTGTGCTCCTGCATGCATAACAATGCATAAAAGTAGCCATTGTTTGCTCCAACATGTATAACAATGCATAAAAGTAGCCATTGTTTGCTCCAGCATGCATGACAATGTATTAAAATCTTCCATATGAGCTCCTCCATGCACAACAATTAAAATGAATGGTCATTTCGACCTCATGCATGCACAAAATGGAGATAATCTGACATTATGACCTCTTTCAGACATGAAAATATAAAATTAATGCATTATGTGAGCTCTACGATGCACGTAAATTTAATTAACTAATAATTAACTCTTAATTATGAATTAGAAGAGTAAAAAATCGAAGAATTTACGTATAGAATGAGAAACCTAGAGCTCCTTATGGTCCAAAACAAACCAAAATCATATAATATCAGAAAAAGAATGTCATAAATGAATGCTAACCAAGCAATACAAGGAATAATTAATATTCAATTGAAACACAATTCGTTAAATCAATATCTACTAGCCGAGGCGAAAGAATATCATCAAACGGGATAAACATTGTACACTCACCACAATTGGATGTTAATAAGGGCAAATACGTGAAGATGACAATAGTAGGGTAGGTTTAGGATGTGTTACAAGACAAATCTACAACAAAAGAATAACAAATTAAAAGTTCATGTAAACTGCTCCATTATGACCACTGAAAAGTAATAACAATCAATAAAACCAACTATATCCAAATTAAAGCTTACCGATAAATACTTAAACTCCAGGAAGAATTTAAAAGTTGGTGTGGACTAGTCGGAGATCCAAGAACTCCAAAAAAGTCCGGAAATCCTAAAAAAAAAGCAAGATTAAAACACATCACATTTTACGAAAGAGTTCCAATACAGAGTTCACGTAATTTTCAAAATAAAATGACAATCAACTTGTCAAATGACTGAATTGACTAATAAACACACAACGATGTAAATACTTACCAAAATTGGGAGAGGAGACGATCCGAGCAACCAACACGTTGTAGACACCGGAAGCACAGATGATCAAGTGAAAATCCTTCAAAAAGTAACAAAAATTTGAAATATTCACGTGAACTTAGCAAAAGTCGCATTAAAGCAACCAAATCAGCAACCAAATTCAATAAAATTAACATTATCTAAAATAATTCTTACCAAATATGAAAATATTATGTCAATCCTGGATGATGGTTCACTTATTAAATAAATTGAAAAATAATCAATAGAATTTACTCAATATCCATGTGAAATTAATTATTTTTTGAGGAGAACAGGAAAAAACGATGTTCACTAGTCAGATAGAATTATGAAAGTGAGCCAACTCCAGCAGCAGCAGCATGAATGTTGCGTGGAGCATGTTGAATGATTATATGCTAGCATGATTGTCTCATAAGGATCAGTATAGTAAGTACAAGTGCACGCAGACTGTCTGTCGTCTGTAACAGTTATATAACAGTGCGCATAAACAATGCACGTGAGTGGAGCATGATATATGCATGAAATTTCCTCTATTTATGCAACATGTGACATGTTTTATATTACAAACAATAAAAATGGCCCGTTAACGGCCCTAGAGGTGGTGCGATTGGTCACTGGGTCGTGTATGTCTAGCATATAACGGTTATGTAATTAATGGAATGGATGGGTGGTAAACTGGACCTATGATAAGAGCAGACTGATAATTGTCCCCCATTCTTTGGTATGACCTAGCATAATTTGAACCATATACTCTCACACATTCCAAAATAATTATCCTTCGGTTCAATATGCTTCTAAAGTTTTCCAATAAATGCTTATAACTGGATTCAATATGAGTATGCTTCCAAGGAAATATATTCATTACCCAATTAATATGAATCTGTATTAACCAGCAATGGATATGCTCCGAAAAGTCCATTTCTTACCGGTGAATGGATGAACAATCAGGAGATAATGAAGACTATGAGAAGTTGACGTGAACAATGGCTGAACCTGAATTATCCAGATTATCCAAAACAAGCCACGAAATTGTAAAAGAATAAGAAAAAAGTATACGTAAATTAGTCTGTTAAAACTACGAAACAACCGTAAAAAACAATTAAACAAACAATACAAAAAGTTATTCCTACCAAAATGTCGACTGTTTGAATCATAAAGAGATTCCAAAAAAAGAACACAATTTCATTCAAAAAATGACATAAAAAAGCAATTAATTTTCAAGCGCAATTGAAATGTAATGTGCTTCAGATTATATAAAATGCTTCAAAAAATCGATATGCTTTTGCTTCTGTAAAATGCAACCAAATTTGATATGCTTCTGCTTCGAAATTTGATATGCTTCTCAATATGATTTGCTTTAAACTTTAATATACTTCTGCTTCACTTAAATATGCTCCAAAATTATCAATATGCTTCTGCTTCTAAATTCAATATGCCTCGGCATTTGACCTGCTTCTAAATTCACAATGCTTCGAAGCATGGTATGGTTCGACTTTTGACACGCTTCTGCTTCAAGTTAATATGCTTCAAAATTTGATATGCTTCAATTCAATATGCTTCGAGATTTGATATGCTTCTG
>JAQIWQ010000881.1:0-13163 GCA_034695825.1 Folsomia inoculata
GTACAATTGCTAGTTCTATACCTCAAATTAACCCAATGGTCAAGATGGTTCCAGCTCCTTGAACAAGTATCATTGATGCTATCATGTAATATCTTTCCATTGTTGGACGGATCGTTGTTGAAATTCCAAATTCGGAACATATAATTGTATGTTTTTGGCTGTTAAAATGCAAAACGTAAGCTATGAAAAAAGTCAGAACTAGTCTTATATATCTGAAATTATTCCTAATGTCAATGTCAGTATGTCTGTCTGGCAGATTGAACTTGCTTGTTTATCTTGTATAGGATTCCTCTTTGAATTTTAATAAATATGTTTATTATAAACGGGTCCTTGTCCTTATATGCAAAAACTATTTGCATATACCAATTTTATATACTTAAGACGCAAGCCTACGAAAACAAGACTGTTGTTGGCTGTTGATATGAAATGAGATCTGACCAAGAAGTCTGATGCCAGAAATAGATTTATTTCCAGAAAGTCAGTCAGTAGGAAAAACTGCAATAACTCCCGGAATAAATCCTGGAATGAGTGTCCTTGATCATAAAAAGTATAAAGGGCAGCAGTTCATTTGTTGACGCAGAACTTGGTACCGGGTACACCGCGGACGTACTAGTAGGTGTCCGTGTAACTCATTCCTGATTCGCTGTCCCGACCCCGACACGAGAAGTTTAGGTGTCACACGCGTCCGATACTCTGCAGAATATTATGATAAGGAAGGCTATAAGACGCGACTGTACCGAATCCAAGCAAATCCACCACTACTACTACTACGATGTGATGGCCAAAAACTCATACAGAAAAAGACGCAAAGCATGCAATATGCATGCGGCTCTGTTTATACTCTCTCTGGGCACTTTGGGCAGACTGGATTCATAGCTGAGTGATTATTCTACTCGCTCTCTTAAAAATCAAGTAAAAGCAGAACGATAACGATCTACTCTATTCTACTCTCTACAATATTCCAAATTAAATCCTAATACAACTGTTTCAAAATCAACAAAACAAGCGATATTGAGCCCTGAGGTTACCTACCGACTCACCGAAGACGAACTAATCCATCGATGATATTCTTTTCCAATACGTAAGTAGATAACAAATCTAATCTTCTAAAAACACGATGGAATTATAAACTGCTGTTTAAATCAGTGCTAAAACTACTATTCCTACTACAATTTGTATTTACCTTTACCATTAGACAGGGTTTAAGTATTTTTTAACACTCTATTATAAATTGTATTTAACTAAGCTGTTTATTCCAGTATTTCATAACTATATAATAACTCAACAGTTAAAGACTGTTTTTCCTTGTCTTTTTTAAAAGAACACCGAACAACCCAACAACTCATATTGTTCAATGATCACAATTGATTAATTAACTTTTAAGCTATTGTTTCACCTGCTAAAATGAATTGAACTTGAGTTTCATTATCTACACAGGTTTTTGTTGAAATTATGAATAGACTTCTTGGAACATGCATAAATTTAATTGTCCAACTTTGTGAACTGGTTTTATGTTGAGGTGATCCAAAATTATCTCCAGTTTGATTTGTGATACAGGTTTCGTACGCCTTGGCCTTGATTGGTGGGCTACATCCACATCTTAAGAACCAGAAGAAGAGAGGGTCAAACAACTTGAGCTGAATAATACAAAGCCTAGCTGGTGGGGGGTAGTGAGGGATGAGGATGAGAGAACAGAACAGAACAACTAAGGTTGGACAATAACGTTAATAGTGTAAGTTGATAAATCTTGAAATATCCATCTATCCATCATTAATAAAATGTCAGTATGTCAGCATCATTAAAAATATAAATAATTATGAACTATCTGTTTTAGGATCTCGTGTTTTCTGTGCAGAGATATCGCCACAGTTTGGAATAACTAATCATCGATTCGGCAACAAATATAGCCATAATCAAAGGAAGGAATGAGAATCTAGAATTTCGGAGTATAGACGAAGCACTCACCATCATCGCATCACTATTTATTTGATCTCTGCATGATATCAATATTGATTCAGTTTAATCAGCTTAATATAATATCCATCCATCCTAACAAACATAGCAAGAGAAATCAAATACAAACTGAACCCGTGGATCATCTGACCCATTACTGAACTGATAATAGGAAACTTTCTTAACGAGTTACTTTACTTGTGGTCTGTAGATAGATTTCTACATAATTGTTCTTAATGGCGAGCGTATTATTAGCAAAATCTATCTCCGTATTTATAATATTCGCCGGATCAGCAATATTTGGGCTACTACCGGCATTCAGGGTATTTTCGTCGTTTCCTAGATTTGCTTTGTCATTAATTTTGTCGTATGGTGGTGGAATACTAATAGCCACTTCCCTAGTCCACATTTTACCTGAGGTAAGTAATCTCTTCTGTTCTGTATTGTACTCTATATTTTCAGAATAACAATATTATTGGATTCTGACGAATTTCAAATTCTCCAGGCTCGAGAGTCATGGCCAGACATAAGATTCACTCCGGAAATGTCCCTTTGTGTCGGAATCTTTGTTGTCTATTTTATTGGTACGTAATAATTACTCATTTTATTTCTACTTACACCTATATAATTCTACACCTACTTTTCAAGAACATGTTTCTTATCTCCACCCCCATTGCAAAAACTAATAATTCTCCTTGAGCCCTTCTTTTTATTTTGTGCAATTCTCAACATTCGTCACTTTCCGAAGATTACAATCCGCAAAACGTCAATGAAAATTGTTGACTGTTAATTAAAGGAATTATAAATCAATTCCATTTACTCCCAACCTTATATTATCAACAAATGACACTGACTTGAATAAATGATTTCTTCGGAAAACTGAGTAAAAGGAAACTTAAAGGGTAATTGACATGCGTTTTCAATTTTCAGAAGAGGTAGCTCATTTCTTGGTCTGTCACGATCTCCATTCGCCACTTGGTCATGGTGGTACGTACGTAGTATAATTATTTATTCAATTTGCTGCCTATCAGATTATTGACATTTTGACATTTGATTTGTTGATCAATAGGAGAAGGAGATGGTCATAATCATGGAGTTCACGTTCACCATGATGTACCACCAAATCGCTGCGATGAACCTGCTGCCGTGTACCTTTTTGCCGACGATAGATCTGGGGAGTTTGCTGCTTCCAACTCCACCAACCACAATCATCACCATCGACATTGCTCTTCTAGCGGGGGAGGAGGGGAACAACAAGTAAAACTATTTCCGCCCACGAAAACTACAATTTCTTCCACGGCAGATGATGTAAGCTAAACTTGTTTTGTCTTAGACACGTATTGATTTTACTTATATCTTGATCAAAAGAAAGAAGATAAAAAGACGGTAGTTGCCAAATTGCGATCACTTGTTGGGTTGATTGCACTTTCTGTTCACGCGGGTTTGGAAGGGTTATCAGTTGGTCTCGGTAACAATTATGATCAAGATTTGTACAATTGACATTGACATTAAAATCTTCATTGAGACATTGTTGTATGTAGGTCGTGAGGCATCTGAAGTATGGTACCTTTGCGGTGCGATTGCAGCTCACAAATTCGTCATTGCCTTTTGCCTTGGGATGGAAGTCCGCAACGCCTCCACTTCTCCCTGTACATTAGTTACGACTTCATCAAGGTATTCACTAACGATCATGTTATTCCGGTTTTTTGTGATTGTTACACCTGAACATTGTTTTTAGCGCTGCCTTCAAATTTCGATACGTATTGTTCTTTGCCCTTATGACACCTTTAGGAATTGCTATCGGGGCTATTATTACTGAAATAGTTCAGGAACCGCAGGATGAGACTGAATCTACACTCGTCGCAGTACTGCAAACTTTGGCTGCTGGAACTCTACTATATGTTGCTTTTTTTGAGGTATACTTTAACTTCTTCAATTTTTAACAGTTTGATTACTCTTGACAGTGTATCATTAACGTGTTTGCTTCGGCCATATTTAAGGTTGTTCTACGTGAAAGGGCCAGGTTTTCTGGGAAAGGACTTGCACAATTGGCGTTTGTGGTTATGGGATTTGCAACAATGTGTCTAGTGGAAATTTATATTGGTATGTCCTATTGTAAACTAGTGGTTTTGCATTGATAAATTAATATAATAATGTTGATGTTTCAGGTGGCCATGATCATTCCGGTGGCGGTCACAATCACGATCATCATGACCAAGTTGGAAACGGCACCTCTCTTGAGTTGATTTCAACGACAATTTCCAGTATTAATCTAACCATAACAGAATAATGAGAGTAGAATAACTCAAATCAACATTGAACTTTGAACTATTGTTAGCCAATTCACATGAATATTGCAACTAATTATTTGTTTACAGTATCTACCTTTAAACAGGCACAGAACATGAACTAACTCAGGAGGGACGATTAAACGACAAATCTACATTCATTAACCGTTCCTTGGTTCCTTGTCCTTCTCGTTTCCAGTTCTAACATAAGTGTAAAGTATATTATGTATCATGATATTTAGTTTAATATTGACTTATTACTACTGCAGCACAGGACTGAGCGTACTTATCATCACGTTCTCATTAAGTACATTATGATTCATTAATTATTAATAAGCACAATTATATAGTAATATAACTTCAATATCTATGCAATGAATTGTCCACATTCATGAGATCCACTAATTTCTTCTCTTCCATCGTTTTACCTTTAAGACAAACAAAACTAATATGACCTTATTTGAAGACGTCTAAGCCAAGGTTGGATGGATGGTTGGTTGGTATTTTGTAATTTCAGTTTACAATATGTGCTTTAATATAACAGGTTTCACTGGACTGACTCGCTGAAACACTAATGCATCATTGTACATAATATTTATAACTAATTTTGTCGTTTTGTCATTATCATGAAAATATTAATGATGATTTAGTCTCGTATTGTTGTTATTTATTATTATGTTACAAATTGTTATTAAAATAAAAATGTTGGATTTATATAACAAAGTGTTTAAAAGAGATATTGCGAATGAATTACTGAATTTATTTATTGTCATTAAATTGATTGAATCGAACAAAATACGGGTTTGTAAGTCATAAGTAAATGCAAAAGGGTTTGGTATAATTCTATCTATTTTCCAACTAGAAAGTGCTTTGGCGTCGAAAATTGTCAAATACTGGCTTTGACATTCATGGGTTAGGACTCCTAGGGTTACTCCATCTAGGATCAATTGGGTATTGACTTCGGCCCGTAAGAGTGTTGCTTCCACTACCCCTGCTCATAAATGCGTTTCTACTAACCTGAGATGCAGACATTGCGGGTGAATGGCGACGGTATCTAGTGGAACTAGACACCGCAGCCAATAAAAGCTCGACCACTTTCAACTCTTTGAGAGGGTCACGACCAATTGCGTAATACTTTGGTTTATTTGGCGTCTGTGGGTAGAGGAATTTTCCCACTGATAATTCATCTGGTGAGGCAGAGTTTGGAGTGTTTGTTTGTTCTTTTAAAACGGGTTTACCAATTACGTCGATGGCACCAAGCCCGATGAGGGAGGGAGGTGTATTTAAAGTTCTTCGAAGGTATAAGTTGGTCCAAAAATGGAGATCACACATTTGGGAGGAGCAACGAAGGATTGTCGACAATGGATAGTTGCAGGATGATAGCTTTGGTGGGTAGAGAAGTGACTTTAATTTGTACAATGGGTTTGAGAGGGATGCTGGTAGTAATGTACTTTGTGATTTGGAGTGTACGTGAATTGTTGGCGAGTCCACACTTTCGTCATCGTCATCTGATAGTATCCACACCGTATGGTCTTTCCAGTGATCCTATCGATTATAGATACAATTTATTTATAATAATGGCACCATATAATAGTACGATCAATGAATCAATGATAAATTCACATGGGACTATTACCATCATTTTTCTTTGTTGAGGGGTGTCAAACATAAATGTTCCTCGGGTTGAATCAAAGCTTGCTTCCCATACTTGTGCCAAAAACTTGTCATTGAATTCAAACTCAACTAAATTTTGTTTCATTAACTGTTGGACACAGTCAAGAAAAAGTAGTAAAATTGGACTAGTGTGCATGTATGTGGAATGAAACGGATGACCATAGGCAATGAACTCTTTCTGAATTAATTGAAAAAATCCGGTCACGGTGCGAAATCTTGCGTCCATCACGACTTGGATAAGAGAACTGGAAATAAACAAAATAAATCATTTCATTTTACGAACTTTGTAAATAATGACGAGTAGTTTTTCTGAATTATGCTATTACCTGGAAAGACAAGCGGTATCTCTTGATTCATGCTCTAAAATTAAAAATTCCAACATTAATGTTACAAGTTCAGGAAGTTCAAAAGTTTCTTGCGGGATATAAATACTTACCCTGAAGAATGATAAGATCGTTGTGCTCAATTATCAACCTTGATGCATAGCCAGCGATCTGAAGTGCTTTAGAAACCAGAAGCATCCACCTAGTCTGTTCCAAGAGAGAATAAAATCGACTGTCGGTTTCTTCATAGTGACTAAATGATTCGGGACAGCAAAGTTCGAACAGCTTGGGGAATGATTGCCTGGAATCGGATTCACATACATTATTCTAAACCATAAACCTTTCACAAGTTCTCGCCATGAAATGAAATATGAAATGAAAAAAAGTCGAAAATATAAATAATGTAGAAAATATGAAAAAACTGTTGCATTCCAAACCCTTCCCAAAATATTGTGGAAAAAGAACAAATGTAAAGGACAACAATAGATAAATAATGAAAGAACGTACTCTATTTTAAATTGTCGTTGTATAGGGCTGTCTCCACACCTGACATATCGTATTTAAATATTCGTCCTTTAATTACCTATCAGGCCGACACTACCGGCAACTCTTTACTCTTTATCAATATTATGGATTTTGCTTCTGAGTTAGTTCTTCTCAAAGTTTATGTCTGAATGCTTATAGAAAGTAAATTAAAAAAGTATTTCGTACTAACCGTATTTCTTTGGTTGGCAACTCATTATCGAGATCAATAATTTCTGGCTTTCGCTTCTGGAAGTGAGTTCGTCTCAAAGTTTCGAAAAAGACACTTTCGGCTGAACTATAAATAATTATTGGATATTTAATTATCTAATTTGTATTTACATTTTAGATTGTCAAAAATTCTAGCCTGTCATTCTCGCTGTTCAACTTTGACATTCTAAGAATACCTCCCCCTCTTGAGTTAGCCCATGACCAGTGGGGTGGGCGATTGCCTTTAAGTTTTTCAGCCAAGCTTATTAATTTAACATCTATCAGGTCGGATGGAATTACGATCCACTCAGGTAACCTATGAATATATAAACAAACCGCAAAGAATTATAGAAGGTTGTAAAATTCGACATAGAAAATGGGTCAATTTTAACTGACGATCCGCATAATTGAAAGCCTTCATTAGCGGTACTAATTCTGTAGTTTGCACCGGTTCGTGATACGTTGAGTAAGTTGAGCTCCTTTAGCCACTGAAATTTGAAAAGTAGCGAGCATGTATATATTTCTGGGTCTTTATCATATATATCATATTCGTCCTTTTCAGCTGACAATGTAAGAATGCCTGTATAGCCGAAGATGATGGAGAAACTGTTCCATATGCGACAAACACACCATCAGCATCATCACGAAAATCAATATTGATATATCTTTGAATATAAATTAACTTCTACATTTTTCAGGGAACTTCCATTTCATACAAAATACCTCATCGCATTGGTACTGAAGAATAATAAGGACAACTATGGTAAAATGCATAGTTTGGATATTTTTGACCACAATGAGACTAATTTTGGCAAACTCTTCACATCTTATAAAATCAAAAGAACCACTCTGACAACGTATTTAAGTCAAAATACCACCACCACCCGTTCCACGCACGGATTGGTTTATAAGGTGTCCAATGTCCAACACCCGAAAATGTAAATAAGCATTACGGACTTCTGTATAGTTTCCAGAAGGATTTAATGACCAATATTGATAAAGACATTCGTTTATTTATCACGAATGATGAGAACAGTCGCAGACTGAAACTACTAATGGAAGACCCGTCTTCTTTTGCGAATCATATTAAATTTCTGGACATGTGAATCTTTTGATTGCTCTCAACATTTAACATTATTTGTAAAATTGTTAACCATACAAAGCATTATGAATGAATTATTGTCAGTTTCCACTACTTTCAGCTTATAAATAAACAATGAATAGAACTTACATCTCCTCTTTCCAAATACGACGGTATCGTGATAGCATTGCTAACGAGGTGCCTCCAATTTTCACTTTCAGCAGTTGCTTTCGAGTAGTCGAAATAAAATAATCGATCCAATTGCAAAGGGAATGAATGATGAATAATTGAATTACAAATGCGAAGACCGTTATCTAATGGAGAAAATTTAAAACTAAATCTCAGGGTTTTAAAGTTCGAACAGGCTATTAAAATCTCATGAACCCTTGTGGACCCCGAAGGAATTATGCTAGGATTATTTGCAGAACTAGAACCTAATTTCACTACACGCCTATGTTTTTTAGCGCCGGTTGAACTTTTTGAGTTTTCATAATACCATAACATATTTATAGATAACAAAGGCACAGTATCCTCCACTTTACGATTGTCTGAAGACACAAATATCACTCTGAAATGCATAAATACAAACTGATTTAGACATCTGCTTTATCTAGTCTTAACTTTGAAAAGTAGCATAAGAATTAAGTTTTCTTGCCCGAACCTTGCATTAGTAACGAACAATGAACCTGAAAGTCCTTTCTTCTTTGATAACGATGTGAATTTTAGCACACTCAATGCTTCAAAAATTACCAGTTCTCCCTTAAGAAAGTCTGGTTGTAAGCATTCTGATTCGGTTCTCGTGGTCTAAGAAATGTAAAACCAATTACTACAGCGTCACGTCAGTCAACGGTCACCTCATTTATGAAACTAACATTTACTTACCTTCAATTCATACTCTTCTAACCCAACATAACTACGGAATGACCCCATTTTTCTGATCATTATTGTCAATCAATCTGCAAGGGCCGAGTTACAGTATCCTCCCAGTCCTTCCGATTTCATGAAATATCGCCAAAATATTGTTATCTAAACATACACATTTGAGGATCAGCTTTTCTAATGAACAAAGTTTAATTGTGTCCAATAGACTTTACCCGTGACCGAATTCACCACCTGTCATGCATCGTTCTAGTCTCAATCTACAAAATTCGAAAACAAAAAAAAACGTTTAGAAATTGTACACCGTGCAGTATCAAGCAACTTGAAGCTTTGGATTTATCATGCTAATACTATACATTTCCCAATCAGATAAGATCAAAGCTTTCTCGATTAATCATCCAACGAGCTTTTTGGGCAAGGACGAGGAAGGGGGTGGTCACGATGTGTCCCTGAGTTGAAGAGGAGCAGACAACTTTTTACGTCGGGACGAACACTTGGAGAAGCGCTCAAGCCCTCAACATCAAAAATTGCATACCCCCACCAATCCCCTCAGTTCCACACACAACACAACCAAAACCATCGACATCCAAACCCATCCAGCCATATTTGTGGTCAAATTCGGCCTTTATCATCATTTTCAACTCCCCTCCCCTTTATAACTTGACACCAAAGAGATTGAATATTTTTCTTACTTGATTTCCATATTACGTCACATCCGCTGCTTTGGGTTAACTTATTTCACATGATATTAATCAAGTGAATGTTAAATTATAATATCGACGGTCAGATTGCAAATTTAACGTTGAATGAAGATAAAAATTATTATTTGTAGTAAAACAGTCATCATCCAGCTGAAAAGGTTAGGGGTTGCACCAATCCGAAGGTCAACCCAAACCCAACCCAGCCCACATAAATTGAAATTATAACTTGCAACTTGTAAGTTATAAGCCAAAAAGTAATTTAGTTATAAATTATGACTTGAATTGCAGAAGATAAAATATGAAATGGGGCGTGGGTAGATAAATATTTGATGTCACAGTTAAACGATAGAAATTGAGCCCCAAGTGCAGTAAAGTCAAGTGTCAAAATTAGTGTTGTATTGTGATATGTGATGATGAGGTATAAAATTTGATATCTACTACTACATATAAACAAGAAGTAAAAGAGAGAACTTGTAATAAAACGAGGGATAAAATGATTGGAAGAGAGGAGTGAATTGTGAAAATGATGATGGTTCTTGTCCATCGTGGGACGAAGCGCGAGAATAAGGTGCAGAATGACAATATTAACTCACAAGGGGTACGAGGCAAAGTGGGAATTTTTATGAAATTATTCAGGACATCCAGGAAGGGTCTTATCTACTTCTTTCATGCTATGTTCAGGTCCGCACCATATCGAACCGTACATTGTTGCATTCAAATCCAATCTAAATGACAATATTTAACCCCGTTTATTACCTTCTCATTTTTCTCAGCCAATAAAATGAATGAATGCAGTAGTCCTTTTATCATTTATAGCAATGTGTTTAAGCCCTCGCATTGAGGAAATGACTAGGCTTACCATCAGACACTAAGAGGGCCCTAAGGGAGAAATACCCTTTTGTGATATTTTTAGAAAGGAAATTGAGTTTGACGTTGGGCCTTCTCTCATCCAATTTCATAATGGTGAAATGCGACTCGGCGTCTCAATTTTGCTCCGATGCATATACGTATCGATCGATACAGCAAGATTTCTGCAAACTTAAGTCGAAAGTTCTGGATGTTATTTTGATATGGATATTTGTCAAGTATTGTAATTTTAGGATTACGAAAAGCTGGTATTGTAATTGACAATGATAATCAAATCAATATGTAATGGCTCATTTGTCTGTTGCACAGTTGTTAAATAATCCCTGACACTGGTTGCAACAGACTTGAATGGAATTTTTATAAACACGTTATTCATTTCGACTGGTCCAATTTATTTATGCAATCATTATTCATCACTATTTCAGCATTATGAAGCCTGACTTTGTACTATATTGTCATTTAAACTTTGAGATTTTAAATAATGACCAAAAATCGATGTGATGGTCACTCTTAAAAATGCTCAAATTTTATTATGAAGTACCATGTCAATCGGAATTAATGCTTCTACTAATCCATAATTATATTGAATGAGGTACAATAATATCTGCTTGACATTAATATAATCCTCATGAGACGGCTGTTGGCAGTCATTCCTCCAAAGCATGACCACAATAATCCGTATCTGATGAGTTGAAATCTGTATTACTCTAATAAATTCAACTGGTTTGTGATATTACAATGTCTTGTGACGTGATGACTTTGTAACTTTCGGTTGCTTTAATCATATCTTTAGAAAGCATCGCAGTCCGTTCCATGAATTAGGTGGGGTGCACTCGGGAGCGTGTTTTCAATATGATCATGAACCCCTTTGTGTTTTACGGAATCACTTTGCTGATTATTTCTGCACAGTCACGAAGTAAGTTATTGTAAAGATTTACCCCACTTTTTCATTATATTTTCCCCTGCCTCTAGGTACAAATATATTTCGTGTCATATATGTCATTTGTAAAACAGATTTGGATGGGTTTCCAGGCGCAAGTTTGGATACTTTCACACCAGATCAACCGACGAATGGTAATATAGGGAACTACGAAAGTGGAGATTCAGGGTCGACATCGATGTTGCCACTTTCTCCATGGTCAGCTTGGATGGGCCTAAAGGCACCACCAGTAGCTTACTTGATGCCAAAGAAGAAAGTGTTGCCACCATTTGTCGGAGTTTCAACATCCTCAGTGTCAGGATTGCCCGAGGCACCATGGGTGGCATGGACAAAACTGAAGGCCCCACCCAGTCCTGTAATTCCCTCCACAGCAGAAGTACCGTGGACATCGTGGATGAATTTGAAAGCGCCTCCAATTTCGACAAGTTCAGTCGGATTTGCACCTCAGTTCCTTAAACCACCAAACAAGATTCCATCCGTCGAGGCACCCTGGACTGCGTGGACCGCTTTGAAATTGGGAACTGTGAACCCCGTAACATCGAAAATTGCAGATGCATCGCCATGGGTCAGCGTGAAATCCCCATTCACCCCGGGAGCATTTTTGAAGGAGTCAAGTGAAAGTACTCCAAGTCCGACAGCGGCTCCCGTGGTGAGGCAAGATGATATTCCTGATGCAGAAGAAAAGCTATTGCTCAAATGGGCGAAAAAAATTTATGCGTCTCAAAACAATAAACTTGGACCACTCAAAGGTAACACATCCATTCTAGAGTCCGCATGGGTAGAATGGCAGAAATTACATAATGGCACCTTGACCGAAGAAAGTCTCGCTCCCATTTCAAGCACAACGATAGATTCTGTTGCTCCGTTAGTTCCGTCTGGTTTAGTTTCAGACGAGGATCCAAATGAAAAAATTGTTCTTGTTCTACAAAGTTTAGGAGTTCAACCAGCAAAAATTTCCGAAATTATGACACCATCCATTGAGGAAATAGCAACGAAGTTGAAGGAGTTGGGATTTCCTCCAGCATCAGTTAGCAGCATTGTGATATCACCCCTGAAAGTCATTGTAAGCGAATTATTAAAGCTTGGCATTCTTCCTCCGAAAGTGGTACAAGTTATGAATGTAGAACCGGAACAGATCTCAACCGAGCTTCAAAAACTAGGAATCCCAGAAGACAAGATTGCAGAAATGTTAACACCTCCTCCACAAGATATTAAAGAAAAGTTGGAGCAACTGGAATTGCCACCTCAAATTATTGCTGCCATTTTAACGCCAACCCCTCTCGGAATGCTCAAGAAAATGCAAGAGCTTGGAGTAATCAACCAAACGAATGTCATACAAAATCCCGTAGAGCTACAACCGGATTTTACCAAGATCCCGGAAATTCTCAATGCACCTTCGAAAGCAATAGCAGTGGAATTGCAAAAATTAGACATTTCTCAACCAAAAATCTCGGAAATTCTCACTGCACCCACTGAAGCAATCGCATTGGAATTGCAGAAATTGGGCATACCTCCACCAAAAATCTCGGAAATTCTCACTGCACCCACTGAAGCAGTCGCATTGGAATTGCAGAAATTGGGCATACCTCCACCAAAAATCTCGGAAATTCTCACTGCACCCACTGAAGCAATCGTAGTGGAATTGCAAAAGTTAGGCATACCTCCACCAAAAATCTCGGAAATTCTCACTGCACCCACTGAAGCAATCGTAGTGGAATTGCAAAA
>JAQIWQ010000882.1:0-13162 GCA_034695825.1 Folsomia inoculata
ACAATTACAATATTACTACTGTGGATAATTACGATGATTTTATCTCTCGGTTGGAAAGTGGGTCTAAGACGAAGGGACGGGTCGATTTAGTTTTGAGCTGTGTGGATAATTTTGAAGCGAGGTAAAAATCTAACTCGTCGATATGACGTTATGTAAATGATGTGCAGCGGTATTGGCTGGCAAAGCAATACAATTCTAACACGAATGTACTTAATGTTTCAGGATGACAATTAATAATGCATGTAATGGGATTGGACTTCAATGGTTTGAGAGTGGGGTTGCAGAAAATGCGGTGTCTGGGCACATTCAATTCATTATCCCTGGGAAGGTAGAAACTTTTAAAATCATTTCAAGCCCGAGTTTTATACTTGATGATAAACAATATAGTGGTTGAGAATTTCAAGTTGATATTTCCACTAAAATCTGTGATTGTATACAGAACACGTATTGTTGGTTCATTCTTCGTCATTATTGAATTAGTGATTATTTATATTTAGGTTTTTAATTAATGATTTATTTCTTGTTCTTTTTCTTGCTCTGGCATTCGCCCTGGAAAGTATGCCTGTTTTGCTGTAAGATCTATAATAGTATTGGGATTAAATAATGGCTTATCGTAATATGACATTGTATGTCAGTGTGCTCCCCCCTTGGTCGTTGCAACCAAAATGGATGAGAAAATGTTGAAAAAGGAAGGTGTTTGTGCTGCTAGTTTGCCTACCACTATGGGTATGTAAAACATTTGTTTAGTAATTAATATATTTTATATTAAACCGATTCATGTATTATACAGTACTGGTTTATTTCAATAGGAATTGTGGCTGGTCTACTTGTTCAGAATGCATTAAAGTAAGCTACCTCGTATATGTAATATTGTAGAATCTAGAAACATTACACCGATTATGTGTAAATAAATAATTAATTGAAGGTATTTGCTAAAATTCGGGGAGGTATCAACCTATGTCGGATACAATGCACTAGAAGACTTTTTCCCAACAATGACCCTAAAGCCAAATACAAATTGCGACGATTCTAAATGTATCAAGGTAAGCGTAGACATAACATCAATCGTCTTGATTGATTTTTATAAGATTTTCTAACTGGATTTTACTTTTTCCAAGAAACAACAAGAGTATCAACTCTACATTAAAGAACATCCCGAAGTTTTGGTCGAGGAAGTGAAGGAAGAGACGGAAGTTGTTCATGAAGACAATGATTGGGGGATATGTTTAGTGGAATCCGAGTCTAATGATGCTGCATCCCAGCCCGAGTCCAATTTAAATCTCGTTGCAGGTCTTAAAGTGGCCTATGATATTCCTAGTAAACCAATGAATGAAAGTCATCAAGAATGTCAACTTGATGATGACGCTGGAGAATCATTAGATGAATTGATGAATAGAATGAAAAACATTTAACCCGAATATTTTCAATTGGTTTAAGCTGCGATATTATTTTTGGGTTATTTTTACACAATAAAGAAAATATTAAAATAGAGTTAGCGATTGGTACACTATATGCATTATTATGATTAGATAAATGACTTTTTGTTGTTAACACAAACAATTTTCCTGCTGCTGTTCTGCAGCATCAATGTCTGCTGTGGTTAACTTGAACGACTGTTCTAGTTGAAGCAATTCATGTCTTGAACGAGAAGAACTGGATACAACGCGAGCTATTTCAGAGTACATTTCATTCACACCTTCCCCAGTTTTGCAAGACGTTTGGAAAATTCCATTAACGATTCCGCATTGCTCACTAAAATCCATAAAAAGACTCTAAATGTCATAAAAAACAACGTTGTTCGTTATATTAGATAATCATTGTCATACCAAAAGCTCTCTACGTCATCATTTGTTACTAAATCGGATGATAAATCGGTTTTGTTTCCGCATAAAAATATTTTTGCATTTTCCGCATACGATGCGACTTCAAGTAGATGTTGGGCCAAGGAATTAAAAGAGTCTGGATTGTCCATTGAATAAACAAGAATGGCTGCTTCAGAAAATTTGTAGTAACTGCTTGTAACCGTTGCAACTCTCTCCATCCCTCCAGTGTCCCATAATTGTAACTGCAAAATACATCATAGCATTTCAGAGTAATGTAAAAGTCAAGAAGATGTTGTAGGCTTGACCTTTTCAGTCATTCCGAAATTCGATTAAATACACATTTTCGAATTAAGATATTGTAGTATTTCTCACCATAACTTTGCTGGTGGGAGGACAGTCGCAAGGCAGGCTTTGATGAACATCCACAGTGCAAAAAGCTTTGTTATAAAAATCAAGGCCTAGCGTGGACTTGCGATCGTTTGCTGCGACAAAGGTATCGTTGGCAAATCTGCGAAATAATGAACTCTTTCCTACGCCATAATCTCCACATAGAATCACTTTTTGAGCTGGAATTTTAGCACTGGCCATCTTTTTCTAATGCATAGCCAGCTTAACAAAACGTATAGGTTGGTAGACGATGATATTGCACAAGTAAGTAATTGAGATTCATCAATTATCAATTAATTGGCACTTGTATAAAAGTATTTTAGCATCACATTACATTCACGTACAACAGGATTTAGCTGTTTAAAGGGATGGTTAAATGTTTGATATTAATGTTTCGGACAACGGTAGAGTGTCATGATGGACGATGGTACAAAATGCAAAATGAAACTGCCTACAACTAAATTGACTAAATTTTTACACGATTCTATATAAAGTGACCAGAAGAGAATAAGGCAAATTTACAATCCCCTAGTACTTCCCGCAGTAGAAACGAAATGATCAAAGTTGAGTTGACTCCTACAAATGCTAAAAATCCTTTGTATGAATGTAAATGATTTGTACCGAATGAATCTCCTACGTAGTACTGGACTTGTTCGTATTACGCTTTAATGTAGCTGTTTGCTACGCTAGTTTTGAGCGAATTAAGTAGTTGTGTAGATTTCCTACTACATTTTTGATACGCTTTTTTATTTATTGGACTTATGAATGGTTCACTTTTAAATCAAAGTGTATAGTGAAATGCGTAGATAAACAACAGTACGCTTTATCATCACCTCTATCAATGCCATTTATATTCATATAGAGTAAAAATTTAATCCTTGAGTCTATCTATAAGGTCGTTGATGACGGAAGGCTGCCAGGTTGTTATCGAATCCACGATAAGACCATATTTGAAAAATTTGTATGTGGGCACAGATCGCAACCCAAGTCTCCAAGCCAAGTTGCGCTGTTGATCTGCATCCACGTTTAAGAATATGACGTCTGCATGATTGGCAGCAATTTTTACGAATTCGGGTTTCATGTATCGACAGTATCCACACCTTGAATAATTAATTCACTAATACTGCTGAAGTTCAAAGAGTAAATGAAATTAGGTTATACCAAGGCACATAGAACTGTGCCACAACAAGAGTTTCGTTTGCCCTTCGTATGCGACGATCCCACTCTTGTGTGCTACGGACCTCGATTATTTTACCTGACACGAGTCGCAGTTCAGAATTCAAAATCACCAAAAATCCAACTGTCAATGAAAAGAGTTGGAAGACGGATTTCTAAATAATAGAATTTTTGTATTTATAAAGGAACTGTGAATTGCAGTGTGAAATTTTGTTACCGATTTCATTTTGATTCGGATTTTATGTCTTTTCCCAAAGTTATTGGAAACAACTTTTCGAATAACTTATTATTTCATGGCCAGACTCGTTTGCAGTTGAATATCTGAAAGTACTGTACTGAAACTGATTTTGATCACAAGGAAGAAGAAGTTCCTTTTATCAGTTTCTGTTCCAATTTCTTTAACAGATATCTCTGTCACTTATTTTATTGATTTAGCTGATGTACATTTCCGTAGTTTAGCTTGTTTAAATACTTTGCCTCCTTCATTCATGGTATTTAAGCTGTGATGAACATTATCTGAATGAATAGTACAATAGGAAGTTGGACTTTGATGACCCAACATTACCACACGCTGCTCAACTAAGTCATAGGAATGAATAGAGTAGTACAGTATCATTTCATATCAATACTTATCTTCATATTTAACCTAAAAGTCTTATTATTTGTATAACGTCAATTCTTGCAGTGTATCGACAAATATGGCTTCTTTATATTTTGTGTTTCGGACTATACAATATACTCATTCAATAGGTATGCAATCAGTTCCGGATTTATTCAAATAGATGCACAAGAAAGGTCAAGGCCTTCAACACCTAAAACCTCGAAGAATTTGTGGTTTCCGTTCTTGGAAAAATATGTTGAAATATTGACGGTAAAATGAAGGCTGCAAGAAATGAAAAAAGTGTGCCAATGAATATTAAAATGCCCTTTTTAATTTCTACTAAGCATTTTACAATGTTATACTTTATTGACACAATATAAAAAGTCAGACAAAAAAGCTAGGCACCACAACACAATATAACACTGGGAAAAGTACAGGTAATCATGTACATTAAATATACATTCTTGAGGAGATCGAAACCTATCTAACAAATTTGAATTTTTGTGGAGAGATTTAATGGATTAACTTGGTTGTCACATGCAGTTGGATTATCTGTTTCCATTGCTGAATAGTGCCGACTTGGTGCATCACTATTGCCATTTCTCATGATGATTGAATGCAGTAAGTCACTGGTAACAGCGTGATCTTCAGTCAAAAGTTTGGGTTTCTCGTTCAAGAGGATTTGAAGTGGGGATTTGAAGAGTTTCATGTCTGGACCAGATTGTTGTGGACAGTTTGAAATCCTTGGCTGAGTTAGAGCTGATGCCAACTGAGGATACAACTGGTGTGGTGGAGGGGTTGGTCCAGTCGATGGGGTATTTCTCTGTTGAGCTGGTGGAGACTGCACAAAAGCTGGAGAGAAAGGAGCTGGACTTGATTGTTGGCTGCTGTTCATGCTCATCGGTGGGGGGGAGCCCGAGTGAGATTTTTCTGACACGCTGTACCTGTACAAAGAAAAAAATCAGGATTAGTCACTTTCAATGATGAGATGCAAATGCAAGACTGCACGAACTGCTAATTTAAGTGCAGCAATGAAAATGGTACTTACCGAAACTTTTTGTGAGGACGGTAAGCTTCATTCATGAGAAGGTTTGTGTCAATCATAGGAGGAGCTTGGAGAGCTCTAAAAAAGAAACAAGTTTTGTTTCATGATGCTTGTTTTTTTACCGTTTGCAAAATAAACTTACCGTTTGAGAACTGGCATATCGTCCTGGCTGCTTCTGCTAAGTGTTTGTGGCAGAATCGGTATATCTTGCTCCGATCTTGCAGGACTAGAACAAGCTCCAGACTCGATACCAGAGTCACCACTTGGGCTTTCAAGTGCCCTAAATTTGTACGGGCAAGTGTTTGCACTCAGTCTCCGAATAGGTAAATCATTGTCTGCGTGGCTAAGTGTACTGTTGCTGTTGTGAAAACTGTCCAAAGAGTCCACCGAACTACTGCTGCGGTGGCTGCTGGCAATGCTGACAGGGGAGTGCTGCATCTGAGAATCGGCAGCGTTTGCTTGGTTTTGTTCTTCCATTTTGAATGCCAACAGTTTTTCAGAGTGAAGGGTCTAAATAACAAATTATTATAAATCAAAAGTCTTGAATAGTATTATTTTCGTATTAAAATGGATAAATGTCTCGTCTTAAAACTTACATTCAAAGTCCTCAAGTCTGGAATTTTTCTGTCCAATTCTTGGATCATATAAGCAGGGACAAGTGAGTGCAATGCTGAGCGACAGTGAGACATGAGTCGTTGTACCAGTTCCACGTTACGGAGTCCCGGTCTAAATTAGAAACAAGAATCAATTAAAAGTTATGTCGCGCAACGATGTATTGTGTTATATGGATTTGAGTTAACAAGGTAAGGAATTTTACCTGTCCGGGGCCAAAACAACCATTGCACAGAAGAGACCGATTTGTTCATCTGAGAGTCCCAGTTTGTTAAACTGTTCAGAAAACTTGAACATTGAGTCAAGAAGGAATCTTGCGTTTTGGTGAGCAGATACAGTTTCCCGTTCTAGAAGCTCACCGTTAATGCATAACATGTTATTTCCTGTAAAGTAAAAAAAAAGTTAGCCTCCAGGTTCACTAATTGTGAATTAGAACTTTTAAATCCCAATTTGGACAACTTACCTTGAAACATGCATGCCAGTCTGACCAGGAGGATTTCGAATACTCCAGCTTTCAATAGTGTGACTTGGTCATCTTGTGAAAGTAATGCGAATCCAGGCAGTCGTTTCGCGAACTCGACCACACCACGAATTGCAGGGCTGAATCGCTCACTAAAGTCTTCCGTAGTTGACTGAGGATGAGGATTCAATGGGCAAGCCTGTGTATTGTGCAATGAAAAAATTAGTTAACGTGGTTATTATAACTGCAATGTGGTGGCAGTAGTGCATGCATGCAACTGCAGTGCCACATGGAAAGTAAGCCAAATGTAAGAGTTTTATTCAGCTTTCTACTCACCAAAGTCATAGAATGGCCATCAAAACGAGTGGACCCTTTACTTTGATCCTGCTGTTTCTTCATCAACGCATTCTGATAGCATTTTTGAACTTTATCTTTGGTAAATTCACACGTCTTCATGAAAAAAAAGAAAAATAAATAGTGTTAGGAATGGATGTTCATGTGTTTCAAGCGGGCGTTTGCAGATAGGGCATTCAAATCCGTAAGTATGCTTAATTTTATGTGTTTCAACGAGTTCAGGGATACGTGTTTTATTTCACACTGATTCTCACTGATTCAGGGGAGATATTTTGAAACAGAAACTCACCTCTAAGTGGGCACGGATAACTGTAGTTGTGAGTTTATTGATGTCCTCCAGTTCCATACTGATTGCTCGTTCACTAGCCTTGGCATTATGACTTTGCTGCATTGCTGCCAAGATCTTTGCTTTTTCACGTTTAGGGACACGACCGAACCTCACAGCTACAATTAAAAAAGAACACGATTAAATTTATGCCCACTAGTTGATTAGACTCAAAAAGCTAAATTCTTTATATTAAATAAAACCTCAACATAATATGTAGATCTACAATGACTTTCAACAATTTTCCCTTTCGAATGTATCACAGCCTTACAAAACTTGATTTCTCTAAATCTCTCTCTCTCTCTTTATCTATCTGATTCTTAATTAACAGTGAGACAGTCACCTTGTCCTTGTCTATTGCACGAGTGATACATTTTCTCGAAACGGTGTCTTCCAGGAATAGAACATTACCTAACCTCCCAGACCATACCAAACTATGCCATCCATTAGATGCGATACGACGAGCTCCAAAGCACATACGTATCAGTCAGGGTTGTTTTCCACTTTTCCTGCTCGCAGCCTACCACACTACGGCGACGCACATTTTCAACCTTCTTGCTGACCTTGCAATTCGTTGATCTCACTTCCCGAATAAAAGCATGATATATCATCATGCATGCATGCAATGAGTCAATACCAAAAGATTGAGCAAACCAACTCATTTACTTTGGTCCATTTCATGAAATCCCCCCATGTTATATGCATTACATACCTAACAAAATAACCTACTTGTTTGTTTGTTATAATGTACTTGTTATATGAATGCAGTTTGTCAAAAACAGTCTGAATTAAATTTAGCCTTGATTTTTCATTCTTTATTCTACAACAACTACTTATTGTGTAGTAGATACGTATCTGTTTTTCGTATGGAACCTTGACTCGTCTCCAACGCCATGCATGCGTCATAATTGTACAATACAATGCATGTACCTTATAATAGTTGTAATGCACTATACAAAAGACGTATGATTTACAGGAAGAGAACAAGACATTTGAGCACGAGTATACATAGGTATTTATGTTTGTATGCATGTAATATTACATTGTCTACTAATTGGTGATCCTCCACTAGGGTCGAAACCACCCTGGAATTGTAGTTGGAGTGGGTGGTTCCCTGCCGCGGCCTGTTGGCTGGCAAATCTCCGCTTCATTTTTGTAGGTGCAACCATTTTGAGACAGTTTTTTTAACGTGGTTCACAATTAAACTCAATCACAAATTATTGTTGATAATGATTGATGAACTAATAATTAATTAGTAGTGTGTGTCACCCAACACAAAACTTGTTGTACTGATACACTAATCCAACTTGATGAATCCAATCCGTGGTATGAACAAATCACATGAAAAATCACAACCAATTTGTTTTGGAATCCAACTTTCATGAGTTTTCTTGTAATGTTGTTTACAAAACTAGTAGAAATGCGTATAATAATACGCCAACTATTGATGCCAAGTAAGTGAACAGATTATAAGCACTGCTGTAGTGTTAAATTGGCGAAGTGCAATTGGCGACTGAATTTAGAGAGCTGTTCGATGAGAGTGTAACCGGTGTAGAAAGCTAGAATGAAACTGATGGGGGCTAAGAAAAAGTTAGCTTACTTGTATCAAGGAGTATAATAAAGTGTAGTTAAATGTAGTAAACAGTGGTTTGAAGGCATTTATCGAATGCATACCGTTGGTTTGGTTTGGTTTGGTTATACGCGTGGGTCATCAACCTACAGTTACACTCTGCTCTACTTATGCATACAGTTACAATACAATACGCCAACCAACCATCAACCATGGCATAGAGAGAGAGTGTCATTTAGTTTCATCGTATCCTATGTAGTATCCTATCCCATGGGGTTCATTGGCCCTAATTCAGCCTTTGTTGCACCAACCAACAACACTGTAATGATAAGCAATATGTTTCATTATTACAGAAATAGTGAAATGCTATGCTGCAGGGCTAAATAAGCCAAACCACCTACCAACCAACCAACAATAACAGGAGAGGAGAGAACTGTTAAGGTTGCATTGCAACAGAACAGCAGTATGCACTTGCATAGATACATACATGTGCGAATCTCTTTATTGTTGTGAAATGCTAATATTCCTTGCACAAGTTGGTCCATGCATGTCATCTCATGTCCGCCGTCCGTCTTGGCTTAGTACCCTAAGTGTTTACATTGTTTGCTTTGTATGCTACTGATTCGAGGACACATTCAAAGTCTGCGATATATGTCATCTAACAATGCACAGGGTATATATTTCATACACAAAAGTGTGTCTTGAAGTTTTTGAATGTCCCTCAAAGCTTGAGTCATTCATATTCCGTTAATTGTTTTGTTACGAGAGAGAGAGACCGAAATAGTTTGAATAAACAAATAATAACTATTACTTACTTATGCATTGTTTAACAAGTGGTACATATGTACATATGTATGAGGTAAGTATTTAAATGGTGGTAAATAATGTGTAATAATAAGACATGAAAACATTGACTCACCATCCCGGGACATTCCTACTGCGATGCATTTCTTTAATCGACAGTACTGGCACCGATTTCGGTTTACTCGAAGAATACTGCATTGTTGATTTTTTGTACATGGTCGGTACTGGATCTTTTGTTGAATGCTTCGACGGAAGAAACCCTAAAATTTCACAATAAATAGACAACAAGGCCATTAGTTCATTGGTCTTTTGTTAAAGAATTTGTATATCATAAATGAGGCAAAGCTGATGAATACTAAAAGCATAAAATTAATAACAGCAAGGATGCAAGTGTGTAATCATGCACCTAATAGGAATAATAGGCACACGACTTTTTATGACAGCATATTAGCCAAAATAACACGAGTCAACCATGAGCTACAATTTGATGATTAAGTGTAATAGAATAGATAAAGGCAAAGGTAGTAGTCGATTTCTCAAACAAATCTCCAACTTTATTGAACTAGAACTAGGTTGTAGTTGACATTATTATTTCTTGTGCATTAATTCTCAGGTCATAGACATCTTTCAACTTATTCTTTCAAATCTCATCTCACAAGAAATGGAAAAGTTGTGAAAAGTGGCAAAACATATAGGCATACATGTGATGACTTGTATGCAACTTGTTATAGACAATCAAGACTAGTTTACTTGGCATTCTCATATATTGCAACATTTGTACTACTTTTACCTTTGATTTCTGCAGTTACACACATTGCGATATGCTAAGTATCACAATATGCATTACTACTATACCAGACCAACCAACCACCTTCACTTACTTGGTTAATTTGCTTACTTATTATTGCACACTACTGCTATACTACTACCTGTACATATTATGTATATGTGGTTCAATGGGAAATATGCTTGGATGGCATAGTAGTAGCATCATGAATGAGCATGAGAGTCACAATGACCCTCACTCCCGAGTTCATCGACCCATATAAATACATACCAAACACAATGTTGCATGTATGACTATGAAAATGGACACTAAGCTTCAATTTTTCATGTTATTTGTGCAATCGTAAGCTGACAAGCAAAACCAATAAGCAAGCTATTTGAAGAGGAATTAATAAAACCAAAAAGGCTTACCTTGCACCCTTCACAAGAATGTACACCGTAATGAAATCCAGAGGCTTTATCCCCGCAAACTCGACAGAGAACTGTGGTTCCGTCAAATTCTGTGAAAATAAATAAAAAACAAGCCAACGTCAGTTTAGGTTTCAATTTACAGAAATATGGTAAAATGCATGCAAGCTCGTTTTCATCCCTCATCCAGTTTAAGCCCAAATGTAGAGTAACCTAACCTATTACCATAGACTCACTCTCAGTATTACAATACGTACATAACGAGTGGGTAGCACTCAATCCGCGTTCAATGTGCAGTTCAAGGTTAAAACTTAACATACGAAACGACACTTGTGGCTTTCATTTTAACACCAATCTTGATATCAGTCATACATTTTACCAACCAACCACACAAACTACGTACATACTACTACATACCATATCAATCATCACTAACTGCAACAATTATCACATCCAAGTAAGCCAAACTATTATTATGTTATACGACAAGCTATAAATGCATGAAACTGATGCATGATGAATGATATGAATGATGCCTTACGTAAGTCAACCAAAATTATTGCATGCCTTAACAAATCCACACACCTATCAATGTACGTACGTACAGATATGATGATTCAATACTGGTATCAATTTCCTTTCCATTATCATCAGCATCATCATTACCCAACACCAAAATTCAGGGACATTTATTCTATATATGCATTATTATTATGATTGAATTCATACCGATATCAATTGTGCTGGACACATTGTTACTGCCACATCCCATAAGTAAATTGTTGTTTGAATCGCAGGTATTGTAATAATCCATCATTTTGAATCCGTTAAGATCAATTTCCACACTGGACAAGTACATTTAGAAAGATAGCACATTTGCAAGTACCCCACGAAATTTCAAGGTCCCCCTTTCTTACAACCACTTTAACAAGCACGCGAGTCGTCTAACAAGAGTAAAACTCTGAAACGCTGTAATTAATGTCTCTTTTAAGGTTTTCGGAACCAAACAATGTAGTTGCACCCCCACAAATATTGTCTTTTAGTGAATAGTTGGAGTGTGTTAATAGAGTTGGTTGTGGTGTTGGTTGTTTGACGAGTTTTATAAGAGAGAATTTCGTAAAGTGGACTGTTGGCAATGAAAGTGAAAATGAAACTGAACTTGAACGGTGAGTGAGACAGAGTTCCAGAGAGTGAATTGAGGGAACGGTCCCATCCAGCATGGTATTTATTATAGTAAGTGTATTAAACCGTGTTCGGTATTACATGGTGGGATTGCTTGGTCTGGTGGTTGGTGGTTTAGTTTGGTTTGCTGGTGGTGGGACGCGTTTTGGTTAACATGCAAAGGATTCGAATAAAGGCCATAGAACTCCGAAGTATCTCAAGGATAGATACAATGACCTTCTACCAAGAGTTTATTGGACAAGTGGGGCATTAACCTTCCGATACCATTCTCCTTCAAAACCTACCAAGCAAATAACCCATTCTACTATATACAACCATACCTACAATACTAGTTTAGAAGAACACATTCATATAGCCACTTTCTGGATCATACTTTAACCCTTCTTCTCTCGTGTGCTTATTACACAAACAGGCTATTCATCCATCCATAATATGCTGTTACCTACTGCAGTCCATGATGAGTGCAAGCTTTTTAGTAAATACATTCCCATAATAATGCATGAAGATGCTCTACATGGTTTGTTGACACCTTGAAACAATTATCATTAAATCATTATACAGCGTAGTTATCCTAGTTCAAGTAGTATCTGCATAAAGAAACGAGCATTATTAATGACCATCATTTATCCCACGCCTTTGATTGGATGACATCAATGACATTACATTATTCTCCGGTCAATTAACTTTGTTGTCTGAGCCCGGGTGGATTATTTTTATGTTGGAGTGGATGGACAACGGTATAGCATTGTGTGGCATGGAAAACCACTTGTGTTGTTATTCTTCTTCTGACCATTGACTCTAAAGCTATTAGTATTTATTTGTATGACAATGCAGAGGAGACGGGTACAAAGCCCTGGGTTCATTCCGGTCCACTCTATTTTCTCCTGTAGGATCATAATATTATTAGGGCATGCTTGTAAAACGCCTTAACCAAGCCACGCTGCATGTGACCACGCCGCCACGCTACCGTCCGTGAGAGAAGTAAGTGCCACCACCTTCACCACACCATGACCGAAACCAAGGTTCACTTACTCCGCCCCAAAATTGCTCTAATGCGTATTATCCCTCTAAGTATAAGGACAAACAGGTTGTCTATTATTTAGCCTTGGTCTCCTCCGTCGTAAGTATATAGTTCACTAACTTATAAATAAAACGTACAATGCTTCACCCACCCACCCTTAAAAAGGGAAACTCTAAGCCTTTCTAAACTGCTTTTATTCATCATGAGCAGATGTACTAAAGTGAACCATTTAAACGCTCGCTACTCATGAACCCTTTTCATGACCATGTACAACAAATACATAAAGCTGTTTTCCAACACATTTATTTCCTTTACCGGAAGCAATGTCTGAAAGAATAAAAGGTTTTAACATTTAGTTCAATTGCTCTTGAATGTGTTTTTTGTATGACCAAATACTACCAATGCATGGGGATAATCCCTCATTTCATTTACTTGTTTAAGCTTTTTTCCAACATGGATTTGGAATTGGGCTAACGACCTCAAGTTATGGGGTCATTTATCAATTCAAACCAAAGCAAGAAATGGTACATTTGCATGCATTCACGTCAAAACCGACAATAATAATTATTTCTCAATCGTCTTTGCAAGTATTCACACCCTCTCTCTCT
>JAQIWQ010000883.1:0-13158 GCA_034695825.1 Folsomia inoculata
TAGCAACACCCATCAAATGTGGTATCGTTGGACAGCTAGTACCAAGGGCTATCACTTTTGCCAGTGGTACTTGGGTCCAAGGTCAAGGGTTAAGGGCAAAGGTCAAGAAAGATCAAAAAAATTATTTTTCCTGTTTTTCAACGGAGATTACGAAAATGACATTCCTTTGACCTGCGACTTCCCCAAGTGACCTCTAAAAGCTGTACTTGGACCCCTATTACTTCCAGTAACCTATAACAACGGTACATTGTCCCCTATCGTCCCAATAATGTATAACGACGGTTTAACCGGACAAAAATGTCCAATCACGAGTACCACAGTAATGGTTAATTTGAATTAAACATCTGGCAATTAAGAAAATTCTGTTTGTTGAAAACGTGTGCAATGAAATGCTAAAATGATTATTTGCAGTTGCCGATATTGAAAATTGCACTCCTTTCAAACAACATTTGGTTTATTCTGCTATGATAAACCAAATTTTATTTCATGTTCGACGTACGAGAGAAGGAATCATCACCACATCAAAATGTGACCAGTTTAAGCAAATAAACGAAGTGCTTTCGGTCATCGGTGTGCAGATTATAAATGGCCTTCAAATGACAGTAGGATTGTCCAAAGGTGAGCTCGTACAAGAAGTTAGCAGACATTAAGACGCAATGAATCGTAGTGTTGTATTATAATAGAATAATTGGCAGACGTCAACCTTCCAACTAATTCGGGTTTACCCAATCAAAGGTGACGTAAGTTTTCAACTTTAATTTATTTAATTCGTGTTTTCGTGTATCTCATTAAGTGATAGGAGTTTAAACCTTGAAAACGTTAACAACTGTTTGATTAAATTCTTCATTGATCTGTCAATGTGGACGTTTGACATTTGTATTGCATTCCTGGTATTTGATCAGTCTCCACATCATTTGGTAAACACTTGGGCAATTGAATCAATTATGTACAAGATAAGAACAATGATCGAGACCTGATTTCGCTTGATTAAAATCATTCCACTTAATAGTTAAATACTGGTCTCAACCTTATTTTTTCGCAGTTGATTTTGTAGAGCAACTGCATTATCCGTTACCTTTACACAAAATATCCAATTATCATGCACAAACTTCTTGTTCTTCTTGTCCTTGTAGCATCCATATCTTCCGGAGTTTATGGACAAACAGGTAAGTTACAAATAATTCTAATCCAAGCTTTAATACAACCGTTTTGAAGTATATAATCAATCTGAAAATTTCGCCTGCAGACGTGTTGAGAGACTGCCTCAATGTGAAAATGTAAGCTGTGTGCTTTATCTAATGATTTAATGAGATGTGTTAAATGAGGTTACAGCCTCAGGCAAAAGAGAATAGGGGGATTTATGGTTACTGTTTCCTCATAGCGATCGCTGAGAGGAATCGGAAAGTACGGATTTATGCTTATCGTCATGCCTTCATCACGTCATCCAAGCGTCCTCCTTCAAATTCGCTTTGCGGGTTTATGCTTGGCGATCACCATCGTTTCACGTCAGCTTCACGTCCTCCGTCAAAGTAGGATCGAGTTCTACTTTTGGACGGAGGAAGCAGGGAGGAAGGCTGCAATTAGCAGGAAACTTTGCTGTTGCTAATAGTTACAAATTCATCACCAATGAATGTAAACAATTTTTGACCTCTCGGGTTTTCACTTTCTCTGCCATGAAGAACAGATGAATTGAAGTGGACAAGAAGATGACGTGATGATGACAATAAGCATGGATCCTTGGCGATGAAAGAAGGCGCACGCTATGGTGACATGACACTACAGTGACGTTAACCATAAACCAGCCTAATGTCTTGCTAGACTCTCTATATAAAGGCGTCGTGCCGTATGTCCAAGAGAGAGAATTAACCATGGGTTAGATTAGGTTGGTTGGTATAAGCAGCATTGGCTGCATGGTAGTGGTGTATGTGACGTACCATACCATAGTATAATAAGTTTGTTTAGTTTTACTCTTCGCATTTATGATAATAAATACAACATTGAGTTTAAGTTGATAAAACATGTGAAACTTTATTATCACCAAACCGAACATAACTAAGTAGCGCAGACAGACACGTTTGTCTGTCTGCTATCATATAAACATATATCAGAGTCGCAACAGACAAAACTCCTGAACCTGAACCAACAGGTACAACCACAACAGAGGAGACCCCAGCAACTGAACTTCCACCCCTTACTACTACAACTACGACAACAACAACAACGACCCCAACGACAACGACCACTCCTACAACGACTACAACTGAAGCGCCAAGTAGACACTGACATTACATTCTAGCGTTTTACCTTTCACAAGTTGTCACTTCAAGTACTTTTTTTTACCAAAATGTAGCACCTTGTGGATTGATTGGCTTGGATTCTAACGAAGTTGTTTGGGTCCAACCAACTGTAGACATGGATGCGCCTCCAGGCACTATGTTTAGGTTAGTGAATTACAAATTAATCCTTGCTTCATTTCCTTAATTTCGATGAATTACAATTAAATGCATATTATACTATCCCAAGGAATGCAACAATGTATAACGTCCAGAGAACACAGGTGCCGTTTTTGGTTGCTAAACGGAAAATTAGTACTTCAAAATTTTGGATAGAAAACTTCCGAATCTCCCTTCCTAATAGATTGGAAAAACAAATAAAGAGCTGGTCTTATAGTTTTTGAGAGAATTACTTTCATTCAAATATAACAAGGATTTATTGCACACAAAAATTGTTCATGTACACAAAAAAATACAGTATTCCTGTCATCAATCGGATTAAATCATAAATACAATTTCATACTGTTGTTCCATAACTGCTACCATAGAATTCTTAAAACTCTAATATTGTATATATTAATTATGTATAATATTTAATTATTTTCCCCGTAGCTATAATTTTTCAATTAATTGTGCTTCCACATTTCTTTCAAACTCTAATATTCTCTTCATAGTACTAAACGTTCTTACTTTCTATGAATGCGGCGTACATGACTCGCCCGACCACAATAAGTAGAAAACACTCTCCCACATACCGGACACTTGGATGGTTTTTCCTTCGTGTGAATGCGGTAATGCAAGCTCACAGTGAATTTTGTCTTGTACCCGTTGTTACATATAGAGCACGTGTACGGTTTTTCATTACTGTGGGTACGTACATGATATTTCAATGTCTGAGAGGTACTGCAGTTGATGTTACATACAGTGCACTTGTGTGGATTTTCAGTACAATTAAGCCTAGTGTGAAGTCCCAATTCGTTTCTAGAAGGAAATGAAGCTGGGCAATATAAACATCTGTGATTGTATTCGAATGTGTGATGAATTCTATCGGTATGGTCTTTACACATTCTTTGGTCCTTAAACGATTGACCGCAAATAGAACACACAGATGGTTTTTCACCTGTATGATGACGAATATGGGAACGTAAACTATAAGCATGACAGTATGATTTAGGGCAAAAGGAGCAACGAAACGGCTTCTCCACCATATGGGTTTTCATGTGGGTTTTTAATTGATATGCTCTACGGAAGAATTTTTTTCGACATAACTCGCAGGTGTAAGGAGTTTCCTTCGTGTGCAATCTATAATGTTGCCGCAAAGACGATTTCGAACTCAACCGTAGATCACAAAAGAAACAATAAAATTTTCTAATACCATCGTGGACCATTACATGATTATCAAGTGTTCGTTTGTTTGCAAATGTGTTATCACAAATCCCACAGACATACCTTTTCCGTTCCTTATGTGATTCGCAATGCGCCTTCAATAACCTCAAAAAAGAATATTGTTTGCCACACTTCCCACATTCGAATGTGGGACGAGTCAAATGGGACTGGGTATGAGTAAAGTACAATGAACCAGTTAGAAATTCTCTTGAGCATCCAGGAACAAAGCAACAGAAGACGGGATTGTCGGTTTTGTCATGAACTTGAAGGTGACGTTTAAATGAGTTTAGGGTTGGAGAGATATACTTACAAATTGGACACATTAAAATCTCCTTCACTGTTTCTTTCTCTATGGGAATTCTATATCCCGAGGTTGTATCCGTTTGAGGCGCTTGCATGGTCATCATCATAGTCTCCGTGTTCCATACTTCCGAAGGTGCGATGTATCCACTATTAAATATACCGGCAGGTGTATTGGTTAGTAGTTGATGTTCAAATTTAGGATCATGGTTTGTAGTCCATGTCTTTGTGTAAGGGTCTGTATTGCCCAATGCAATTTGTAATGCCATATTGTCATCCGTCATTGGTCCGGCAAAGTCGAAACATCGCTTCTGCAGGTGTGGTGGATATTTGTTCAAGGGGACCAATTTCTTTAATACTGAATCAAACACGATCTGGTAAATGAACGTAGTTCTTGCATTTTGGAAGCCTTCTGCGTATCCTATGGGTATGACGAAGTCAGGGAACAGTTCCGTAATTGTTTTCAGGATCTGAATTGACATTTCCAATAAGCGGAATGTAAGTAAATGCTAATTTCCATACAAGAAACATATACTTTTAGATTGGTTACCCATTTAATGTCGTTAACTTTTGTCTTCTGCATTATTTGCTTTGCCCTTGTCAAACCAATGTTCCTAATGTTAGGAAGGTAGTCGCAGCCTGCAAGAATGCACATCGATCTGAATCGCTCCAAATCAAACTCTGCTTCTGGGACGTTTAAACTTCTTGGAATAAATGCTTTCTCGTAGTAATGCCCATGTCCTCTGCGATCCATTTTAAAAAACATCTGAAGTATAGAAACACAGTTTGTAGGAGAACTTAAAGCGTGCGGTAGGTTCTACTACTGGTAATAGCAATTGTACCTTTGGACACCCATAGACTATGAAATCAGAGTCTTCTGAAATGACCAAGTCAATCATATTCTTCATTGCCATATAGGTAAGTTGAGCATCGGCTTCGTATGGAGCAACCAAATATTGCACTTGCATTTCACGCATCGTTTTAATTAGACTAACAATCGAACCAGATGGAAATTCGATACATTGCCGGCGCAATTTCTTCGCTGCCTCAACATTACCATCCTTTTCTAGCTCGTCGGCTTTGAGTTTCAATTTTTCTCTGCGATCTCTCCTCCGTTGCGTTGTAATTTGCTTAGCCGGGAGCCTATCTCCGTCAAACACCATGATGGGTTTTACATCATTGGAAATTAGAAGGTTCAAGAATCCTTCGCAGTAGGTTTTGATGGCTAATACTTGCTCTGTTTCTTGATTCCTTACAGAGTATAAGCCTTTATAAAGTACGATACAAGCATCCACGCCCACGGTTCGGCCGCGGAACATGTTGATGTTGCATTTGATTGCTCCGGTATGCAAAAATGCATGTAATCCTGTTACGCCCATAGTTCCGAAGTTTAGTAAGTGCTGACAGGTTTAAAACAATCACCCTGTTTCAGTATATTAAAAACACAATCAGTGTTGGTACTATCTACCATTATTATTATACTAACAGGTTCCACTTGACAGAATTCTGGTTACAAATTATTATTCCAAACAAACATTAGTTCTTACTTACCTATCATCTACACTAATGAAATCAGATTGGGCCTCAAATTCACTCCATTATAGAAATGCATCATGGTAATCAAAATGTAAAAATGCTGAATTATTTGAAAGAGATTGAAGGCTTTAAATTTTTAAAACGAAACTACTTATGTTATGTCAGATAGTTCAGTTGAAGGTCCAAATAGTAATGCAGGCAATCAGCTACCAGCCAGCAACAGTATGATGAGAACGTCAAGCATTTCTACCGCCATAGAATACTATAGCACAGTTTAGTCGGATTGGATATTTTTTGCATAACTCCGATTCAATCCAGGTTTGTGTTGAATTCAAAAAACATAAGATTTGATTTTTTTGATGGGATGTTTTTATAATGACCTAGCGCGGCCCATTTCCCATGTTGTTGTGATTTTTTCATTGTAAATAAATGCTTTTACCGAATGATAAACTCATATCTACAACAACCAACTGGAGTAACTAAAAAAGTAGTTTGCGTCAAATTTCGACAGCCTACGGTAGCTCAAAATAAATTGTACTTGGAATGGTTTTCAATAATTTGTAGTTTATTGAAGTAATTTAAGCAATTGTGAAGATACTTGGAAATCTAGGGTTGATTTGTTCTTTGTGTAACTTTCGTGTCTCCTTTTGTAAAACCTTTGCTTTCTTTAATAAATCGATCCATAAACAAATATATAAGCAAAAAACTCTTTGTCAACATCAACATCAAAATTAATATCTTGTGCAGTAAACAAAATGATTTCTTATTCATTAATTCAACTACGCTATTAGTAATATTACCACCAAAATGTAACAAGTGATTTTTACAAGTTAGACATTGAACTTAAAACTAAAACGGTAACAGAGATGTGAATTTAAGGTATGGAAGATTGTAGTGTTTGGTTATTTAATTTTTGGTAGTTGGGTGGACATCAAATTCGTGATCAACCAACTGTCCAATTGAAGAGAAAGTAGCCTCACACTTCCTGCAGGGTATTGATTGGTTTGGATGTTTACTCTTCAAATGGTTTTTGAAATTTTGCCGTGACACGTAAACCTTTCCGCACTGCTGGCAACAGTGTTTGATACCTTTATGGCTGTAGACATGCTGATATAATTGGCCGGTATTGGTACAAACATGTCCACATTGATCACACTTGAACTCCTTCTGAATTTTTGGTCTACGCCAGCACATCTGGGTGTGTATTGGTTTAGGTCTGCATTTTAGTTCTTCATATTCAAGTTTTAAACGCTGCTTTTCTGGGGTCATTACCCCACGCAGGCAATTGTTACCCTTGCAGCTTTGCTGCACATGACGCCAAAGATTTGTTCCGGTTTTATATGTCAATCCACACGAAGGACATCCAACAAGTTGTTGGTGTGTCTTTGCCATGTGAATATTTCTGGAATGGTAAGACGAAAACACAATCTCTTCGCAACTTTTGCAGTTGATATCCTTAGGTCTATGGTCGTCCAAGATGTGCTGATAGATCGAAGTTTCGTATGATAGTTTCTTGTTACAGTAGGCGCAATGAAATGTAGGATTAGTCATGTTTTTGTAGGTTTCAATTGTGTATTCTACCCATTTAACCGGTTTCTTGAAAATGGGGGTTTGCGCACGGTCTGAAAAATTAATGTCTGAGTATTTGAACATTTGAATTTGATTACTGGTGCACATTTTACCTGCATTTGCACCAGGCGGGTCGAAGTGACCAATGTTGTCCAACATTACAATTGGTCGTAGTTCATGGTCAAGGTTTCTCGTCTTCAACTGAAGTTCGGACGCAGGCATCAAGCTCTCTAGTTCTGTATTCCCACATCTCCGAATCAAAATTCTTCGTATTTCTACATCCAGCTCAGGGGAGGGAGGAAAACTCGCAAGTTTGAAATTAGCATATCTTCGTCCTACGGTTACATACATTTTTGTAGGTGCAGCCATGCACATTTCAACTCATCCAAAAATTAGCGCTTACTTTTCAAATCATCCAATTGTGGACCCCACAATTTCTGTTCACTTGACTGCAAGTCCTTAACATCTCCAACGTCTACTTCATCGTCAAGTCCTTCGACATCGACATCGGCACCCTCATCCTCATCAACGTCGCATCCATCTTGAGCCATTTCCAGTTTATTAGTTCCAGAATGATTTGTCATTAATTCTTTATCTTCCATATCTGCTATCTCCACATCAACAGAAATGTCTTCCCAACCATCACGAGGGTCTGCTTGGGGTGTCATAGGCAGCTGCTGCTCAACTTTTTCATGTTCCTCATCACTAACTCTTTCCACATCGACTTCCACATCCTCGATTACCTGATTCAAACCGGAAACATTTAACATTGCGGCTTATTGTTTAATATCTGCTGTCTCTACCTTAACGTAAACGTTCTCCCAACCATCCCGAGGGTCGTCACATCGCGGTTTTTCATTTTCTCCAACGTTCATCTGCGGCTCCGATTCCCTTCCTACCAGAATTAATCGATGCATCGGCCATTCGTTTTGTTCTGTATTGGAGGATCCTTTGGCATTATTCCAAAGGAGATCTTGTTCGGGATAGTCCAACTTGACACCTTTGTTCTGTTTGATGCGCTCATCACCATTAGTTTTGGCATCAGTTCCAGCTGTGGAATTCAATTAAACCGATTAAAATACATCTAAACGTGTGACCGAGTTATCAATTTAAAGCAAGGCCTTATAATTTCCTATGGACCTTTTTACTTTCTTCTCCTACTAAGAACAACATGGCTCTTGTCTAATTATTTCGGAGATAAAAATATAAAAGGAGAGTAGAGCCTCTTAAAACCTTTGCGTGAACCTAACCTAACCCTTCCCTCCTCTAGAATCGTGATTAACCTAGTGACCGAGGGCTTGGTTGCAAAGGTCCTTTTCATTCTCATTGAACATTACATATAAATTCAATAATTGTTCACCTTGTGCGGAAGACGGTTGCAACGCTAAGTTATGCTCCTCCACGTCCTCCAATTCCTCAAAGCTCTGACAAAACCCAGTCTCGATAAGGTCGGAGATTGGCACCAAAGGATCCAAGGACTCCCACCACATAGGTGGACGCGGTTCATATCCTCCTCCAGAAGCCATTGGAGGTTTTGGTTTTGTCTTTAGATAAATTTACTTTAGATAAATATATTGATATCTTGAAATTATGTCGTAAAATTTGCTTTTTTGGAAATTACGGTGTTTACAGTTGTGATTATTGAGAGTTTGTGCATGAGAATTGCGAATGTGTGTTGGAGTAACAACTGTAGCCCTTTATCAACCCCATTCATTCAACCAAACATCGACGCAAGCATACAGTCGTTACAACTTTTTATAATTTGCGATAGGAATCAGTACAATGGCTGGTGAAATCTCATCGTATGTTGCACGTAGGTGGCTCGAATGTTCTAGCTGTTTCTTGTTAATAATACGTATCGAATGTTCTAGAAGATGTTTGCTGTTCGTGAGAACGACTGTCTATATTTGGAAATGCATAAATCTTATTGTGTGTCGAAGTTTCGTTCATTATGTATAATGATATTAAAACATTCTATTCCAAAATTAACAACCGATTAGCATGCAACATTTTAAACATAAATTAGAAGCGTCATAATTGTCTGTGGTGGGATGGTTAGGTTAGGTTATGACAGGGTAATTGTGAATTACAAGATTAACAATTTGATATGTTTAAGTTTCAAAAGATATACTCTTTATAGCCAGTACACGCTATGGTTTTCCTATTAATTGGATTACAAATATTATTCCATGAACATAACATTACGATTATTAATGGTATCTTGTTCTTCAGTAACTTACCCTACCAATAACATTACAGTAGACTATAATAAATCTTACGCACTATATTTCTTGAAAACCAAACAAAGTACGTATATCTTACTTTGTTGCTTCATAAACTTCCGTTGATCTCATTATGCAAATCTGGAACACCCAGCTCAATTCAACTCTGTCCTGCATAATAAATTGATCGATAGTGCTTTACAAAACTCTGCTCCGGGTTATTCCCCGCTCGATTGTGTTACATACATACTATTCTTCCATTGATCCCGCTACTCTGCTCGTACTTGACTCAACTCCGCGTGATTCACCGCTCTCTATTATACTACTAGCTTCTACTACGGCTTCTTGCCAGCTAAGCTCCCTTACATTTTTGCATATGCTACACTGTCTAGCTACAACAAATTTTTCCATTAATAATCCCGTATCATCTTACACTCATTAGATTCGTTAGACTCATTACATCGTGATTTACGGCTAATGGCCAAGTACGATAACTCAATTCCTGTGAGAGTTATTCCCCGGTTGCTTACATCACGTACCATAATATTCCACTTTGTGTTCTTAAATGTCTTTGAATGTTTTGAAACAATGGCGCATTTTGACTTTTATCTGACCAACATGTTGTTAAAATTCATCATCAAACTGTCATCTTACTAGTAACAGAATTAGCTGACAACATTGATTTAACTTTCCAAAATGGGTAGAAATCTCAATCTCAAGAGCAGTGACAGAAGCAGCGATAGACGACGGAGGATGAGGTGACGGAAATCTATTAGCTACACATTGGGATGATTGAAGGTACTACAGCTGCCAGTAAATTGGTGATACCTTCAGAATCGTCCGAATCAAATAACAACCCAATAACATTAATAAAAGCAAAGGTTGGTTTTGTTGTTCGCATTTTTCATAATATTTCTTGTCTACCCGAGGTTATGTTTCTGCAACAAAAGTACATGCTATGCAGATAGAAAGCCTGAGCGTTCTCGTCCAGCAATACACCAATAATTTCGTATCCAAGTCGAAAACTTTCAAGTGTGAGGGTTGCGTATCTGTTTAATGAAATTCTACTACCGACATTCCTTTTTTTGCAACATTCATAAAGACTTATTTTTGGGTATAATTATATAACAACATTGGTTGACAACTTGTGCGAAAAACAAGAGGATTGTTTATGTCTGCCGGTAAAGGGGAGAATTATTTTAGGTGGCATCATTTCCCAATTACCTACAACTTTGATTCAATTTGACGATTTGCATGAAACGGCTTGGTTAGATATTGTTGGCTGTAGTTAATTGTCGAAGTCGTAACATTACATACATGTAGTCTGTTACACCCCAGACCTACAAAGACCGTTTCCAAAATAGGAAAACCCCGGCGTATCTTGGCGTTGTTCACTATATTCTTTGATCTATTCCCACTGACAGACAATATGGATGTTGAACAAATTGTCTTGAATTTATCATAAACTCCCGTAGCATACATATCATGTAGATGCAGCAGGACTTCGAAAATATTAATTGAACCTTTTCTGTATTTTGTACCACTTAATAATCCGGAAGGAGTAGTTGAAAAACTTGCAGAATGGGTTCACAAAATACGGCTTTAATTTACCTTTATTAGCATTCAACATTTTAGTAAATAGCATTCAGTCGATTAGAATGGTTTACAAGCTCTGACACTATAAAATTAAACTGAAATTGTCCTTCACATTTGTCTGAGTATTGTGTTTGTGGGGTGAGCTATCAGAAGTGTCGCTAAAATTTTTAACCTGGTAAATTGTTTTAAGATGCAATAATGCTACTTTGTGTAATAAACTATTTGCTACTAATCTACATCATAAAGTCTCATGAATTGATATTGCCATCATATTTCTTGAGAGTTTGTTGGATATTTATGGTATATATAAAGGTTCAAAGAATGTGAATTTTGGAAAATTGTAATGAATCTTTGAATGCCACTTATTAGAAACCCATATAATACAAATCCAAGCATTATTTGTTATAAATATAAACCAAGTTTATCAAATTTTTCCAGGTTCGTATTGGTTGCTGCATTTAGGTGGTTAGCTGTAGAAGGTCTGTTTGGTGTTACACATAAAAACAGTGCGGCATTTTGATATCCCGTGCATGTAAACCAGCGATCCAAGCAATTGCCGCTAGTCAAATTGTGAAACCCAGAACGGCTAAGAAGTTTCATATCTTAAGCTATTTTTAAAAATTAATAATGCAATGATTTGAAGCACCAGCATTACTAAATAACAGCATTCATGGGTTGATTGATACCTTTTCCGATTCATGTTTCTTGAATCTCTTGTATTTAGATATATTTATACTATGTACATGGCAAAACCTGGGGAAGGTTAAGGCCCTGTAGTAAAATTGGTGGAAGGATTGACAATTCCACTGAATACTAGTGCAGTTCTGGTTTGGAAATCTGTTTAAAATTTAAAATATCTGTTGCAGAACCCAATGCTGATGGTTAGTTATAAGTCATTGTTTTACTCATTTCAATGGGCAATGGTAAAATTGTTTTGGTCAGCTTATTACATGTATGCTGTCGAAATGGATGCCAAATTATCGACAACATTTTGAAAATTGAAATAGTTTCAACCAGTAATGGGGAAAATTGGAATAGACAAAAGATGTACATGTGGAATCATGATAAGCTGGTTTTGATTGATTTTAGATTTACTCTGTAAACGTTTTGAGCATATTAGACGCTTTGCATCTTACGATTGAAATTCTATACAAAATCCAACCTTCTGGCCAGATCCTAACAAGTTGTCCAGTGATTTGCTAATTTGTTGCATTGAAAGGGTAATTTTGTAGGCAGATTGACTTAACTAACGCCATTTCGCTGCAATTAAGTAGTAGTTTTATTTTTTACAGTCATCAAAGATTAATCATTAATAATTAACTAGTCACCCAGATCGGTTTTGAGCAAATTTTTGCAATCACTAGTGTTATTATGGAAGTAAAACACTTTAATTGTAAACTATTGTCGTGGCCCCAATTAATTTATTAATTAGTTGAGGAGTAGCAACATTTTCCAGAATTAACAATGAATGAATACCTACGTATGAATGCGTGCATTCGCATTTACCATGCAAAGCCAATACGTACGGATACCAGCAACGCATTTAACATGCAAAGCCATTGCAGATGGATTCAACCATTGCACTTACCATGCAAAGCCATTGTGCATACATGCTAACAGCGCAGCCATCAGCACATAGTAAAATATTATAAAGCATAGAAAACTTGCCGTGCTGTGCACTGGCCGTAGTCACGCAGTACCTTGTCATGTTCAATTCCAAAAATAACGAGCATTTTATAAAAATAAATGGTGGAGAGAATGGAATGGGTACCACGTGTGTGCCGAGTGGGTTGGTCGGCGTCAGTTGGGTAGCGGCGGCCCGTCTTAGACTGACACTAGTCCAATAGTGTATAACATGAAGGAATGCATGAGCCGCTCCTTTACCTTTTCTATTTCTATCTCCAAATTACCAACGTTCTCTTTTCCATACTAGCTGCACAACCTCCATTTTACTCTCATTCCATTCCCAGACTCCGTCCCTCTTCTACGTTTCTATATTCTTCATTTTTTATTAATTTGATGAAAGCTTTTTTAATGAATTTCAGCTATGATCCCAGAGCATTAATCCATAACCATTGTATATCCGCAAGATATCACTTTGGGGATTGCAATAAATAAGCTCTGGGCGGAGATCCGAGTAAAATCACCCGCAAGGGAGGGATTAGGATCGGTCGACAGCCTCAACTTAAATTATAACCCGTCCACGTCGAAATTTTTTTAACTTTAAAACCATAAATAAGGGAATAGTTAAACCATGGCTTCCTCATCTTCGTCCT